>VUQH01042414.1:0-11411 GCA_015106775.1 Etroplus canarensis | reverse complement strand
ACCCATTTTTACTGCTGGGTGGACAGAGGCACATTTGCAGTTGGGACCTTGCCTGGGGGTCTTGGCACGGTGGGGGTCTGACTGGGATTCGAACTCACGACCTCTCGCTTAACCATTACACCACCACCCCTGCCTTGTTCAGCTGTTAATGAGGGCTTAAAATCAGGGGTGTGGCTGCTTTCACTGACAGGTGAGCCAATTGTTGTCTGCTAGGCCTCACCTCTGCTAATTTCAGCGGCTTAATGGTGAATTAATATGAGATACCCAAGAAAAATATTATGTGGGTACTTTACAAAAATTAAAAAAATCTAAATTTGAATGCACTTGTGTTATGTTTTAATTAAAGTCATATCAAAAGGCTAGGAGATCTTTAACAATTTCAAAATGAAACTTCATTGAGAGCAAATTCTGAAAGAAGTGTCTTAGCAAATAATATCTGTGTTAAGTGGGCATAGAAAATACAAATATAAGTAGTATTAATAACTACATCAGATCAGTAGTGGCACATTGGTCCATAGAACTGGACAATGGACTGTTGGACAATCCTTCACAGCCTATCCATAATATTCTGGACAGGTACAGGAGCACGTTCAGCAGAAGACTCATTCCACCACGATTTGCCACAGAACACCACAGAAAATCACTCAAACCTGTGGCCATCAAACTCTGCAATTCCTCCCTTTTAATACTTGGACTGTTCTTCTTTGGCCATATCTGTATATAGTACTTAATGTGACATATTGCACTGTCTACATTAAGGCTAATTTATTCCTATTTCATTTTTTATCTTCCACATATATTTGTATTTACTATTTTACTGTCTTAACTTTGAATGTTTATGGGACAGTTGCACTTTTTACGTATTTGTTTGTACAGTTTATGCAGTTTCAGTTTCTATC
Source organism: Etroplus canarensis (assembly GCA_015106775.1). Taxonomy (NCBI): domain Eukaryota; kingdom Metazoa; phylum Chordata; class Actinopteri; order Cichliformes; family Cichlidae; genus Etroplus; species Etroplus canarensis. The sequence goes on along the minus strand of VUQH01042414.1, from coordinate 10,512 downwards.
AGTTCATACCCGAACATATTCATTTATACTTAATGGAGCATCTTGACCTCAAGAAATTTCTGCTAAGGAACTAATAAAGGTTTCTGATTCTGATTCTGATTTCGAAAGGTTCGACTGTCATGCATAGCTATAACCACAAGAGGGCAGCAACACATCATTAGGAGTCTGCAATATGAACTTGAAGATGACTATTGCTGCCAGAGCACCCCTGCTGTTGGTCAGATTGTGCCAGAAAATATATGTAAAATATGCATAACATAATACCTAGAGAAGAAAATATACGGCGTTAACTTGTCATAAAACCCCTTATCTTGATCCATTAATGTGCGATAACTTACCAAGTCCATTTTTAAGAGAAACTTTTTCAATATGAAATAGTATAACCAAAATACAGGTATAGGTCAGGTCTGTCAGCTAATAAGCACACACCTACAAATGCATGGATAGTTTTATGGCTGCAGCATTCCTTTAATGCTTGAAAGCGCAAGGTGGTGGAGAACATCAGTGAAATACAGTATATGGCATTTTTATGCAGCAATAGTATATTAACCACAAAATGTGCGCCTATATTGTTTAAATATGCACAGAAAATAATTCAAATGTGGTATAGAGCCACAGTTTAATTACAAATATTGTGCATAATAAGACTATTGCCTAAATTTTATCCGGATTTTATATCAGCAGCACACCTTCATTCCCATATTACATAAGAATAGACCTGTCCTCCACCTTGCAGTGGTTATGATATTCATAATCAGTTTGAGCCGTGCAAGCCATCACGTTTCGATGAAAGTATTTATTTGGTCTGTGCGCCTCAACATCTTCCATGGTGACGATGTCAGGATGGAACACCACCGTTATAATCATCTTCTGTATTTATATCAAATATTGATGCCCCGGTTTTAAGTGGGCTTTCCCTCTTCACAGGCTCATCTCTGGCCGCCCCCTCAGAAGTCAGCTCCATTTGGCGATGCGGAAGGGAGATTCCTGAGCTCTTCCAGTCATACGCCCCCTCCTCAGCATGATGTTACGGTTACGCACCACTATAATTCACGGAGACGTGAGTCTCCGGGGCGAATCCCTGCCGACGTCACTCTAGTACTATATAAATACACTGAGCAGCGACTCTGATCAGACTCCAGCAAAACCGCTTTTCAATTACAACGCCTTTTCGAATCAAGGATTACTGGATTGCCTTCGTTGGATTTAATTTTCAGCACCGAGTAAGTGCCTTTATAATAATGCTGGCTGCGGGTGAGAGATTTTAAGCTTTTTTTTGTTTTGTTTTTAGTCAAATAGACGTGGTCAGGTCAGGTCGAAATCATATGTTTATTTTAAATGTGGGGTAATTTCTTGCGTTTACAATATGACATAATTACAAAAAAAATATGTGTAAATGATCCACCACTATATTTCTTTGTAGACCCCGATACCGTTCCTTTCCTTTCTTTGTGACTGAAATGATCGCGTATTTACGCATAGCACATCTATCCACAGATCCTCTGTAGAAGCACACAATGACTTTGAACAAGGGTGACAAATTGCGGAACATGGACAAGAGGAGGGGAAGCATGCCGTTCCCCATGAATTTACCCAACCTGCACAGGAGAAGTATGCCCGTAGACGACCGGGACCTGCGCGCCACGATGCCCCAGACGGGACAAACAGATGAGCTCTCCAATTTATTGCGGTGCACGTCCTATTCCCCAAGTGAGCAGCACAGGGGCAGTTGTGCGTCGGACTCCTCCGACTCGGTGATCTCCACCAGCAGCGAGGCGGAGTCCCAAGTGTACAAAGTGGTTCTCCTCGGGGAGCACGGTGTCGGCAAGTCCAGCCTGGCGCGCGTCTTTGGAGGAGTTGAGGATGCTGGTCACGAATGTGATGAAGCAGGTAAATGGTGATGCTGAGGATGAGTCATCAACCATAGCAACCCACACTCTCACACACACAATGGAGATGTTCATTGAATGTGAAGACATGTGATAAATGAGTATGTCAAAGATTGATTTCTTTTAATACTGAACGAAACACAATATATTACAAATGCTTAGAGATGAACAGGCCAGTGAAGTGCTGTTCAGGCATATTTGGAACTCACTATTACTTTTATAAGAACTCATTACAGTTTAAATTGCTATACTTATTTCTAACAGATTAAAAATTTTTCAGATTTTTCCAAATTTGCCCAAAGGCTACAGAAGCTTAAAAGCTGTCTAATACAGAATTATATGAGGAGCGATTATTGCTGATTATTATTGATTATTGCTTTTTCCACATACAGTTAGACACCAGCTTTAAGTCAGTACAACTGTCAGAAACACATCCAATAGCAGTATGTGAAGGGAAAATACAAAAGACCAGTGATGGTGTGATCACTGATTATGATCAGCCTCCGACTTTATTGAGTAGACCACAAAGTAAAAAGAAGTGCCAAAATCAGAGTGAACAAAAGCAACAACCCGCCATGACAGCAAACAAGACTGCTCAGATAAGAGATGTTTTGCTCTCCCTGCCAGTGTGTAACACAATATTTATTTTTCCTCCCTCAGGAAACACTTATGATAGATCAATCGTGGTGGATGAAGAAGAGGCATCCATTGTGTTGTATGACATCTGGGAACAGGTGAGATTTATATATTATTAATGAAGTATTTGTCCATTTACATTGATCTGGAGATATTGAATTTGTTAAAAACAATACTGTTGGCCATGGATGATGCTGAATTTATTCTGTTTCTTTCCTGAAGGATAACAGCCAGTGGCTGAAGGAACAGTGCATGAGGATGGGAGACGCCTACATCATTGTGTATTCAGTGACAGACAAATCAAGCTTTGAGAAGGCATCAGAGCTCCGTATTCAGCTGCGCCGGGCCAGGCAGTCAGAGAACATTCCCATAATCCTTGTGGGCAACAAGAGTGACCTGGTGCGGTCCAGAGAGGTGTCTGTAGATGGTAAGTCGGTATAATAAACTTATCGCTGAGCCTAAAATGTGTAGTCAGGCAAAGTAGATTTGAAGTAACTTTGGCAATATTTATGTGTTCAAGCTTAAAGCCATGATTGAGCTTCATTAACTTTGGTAGGGTCATTCCACTTTTCATAGCTGACTGCTCCAGTTTATTCAGATACCTCTGCAAGCCAAAAGCAATCTGCCAGAGATTTAAAGCTATCATGGACTTAGTGCTAATTTATCCTCTCTAAACTTACTGTTTTCCATTTTCTGCTTAAATGCATGTTTTGTTTAAAGTACACATCCTCAGGGTGTTAATGTTCCTTTCTTCATGTTTTCTGTATTGCAGAGGGAAGTGCCTGCGCAGTGGTATTCGACTGCAAGTTCATAGAGACATCTGCATCCCTTCACCACAATGTGCAGGACCTATTTGAGGGCATTGTCAGACAGATCCGCTTGAGGAAAGACAGCAAGGAGGAGAATGCACGACGTATGGCCAACTGCAGACGAAGAGAGAGCATCAGCAAGAAGGCTAAAAGGTTTTTGGGCCGCATCGTCGCACGCAAGAACAAGAAAATGGCTTTCAGGCAGAAGTCAAAGTCCTGCCATGACCTAACAGTTCTCTGAGTAACAGATGGGACAGAAGGACATTTTTTCCTTTGGCCTCTGAAGACCAGATGCTGTGTGTTTTAACACTAACCCAAAAGGACTAATAGAGCTGTATTGAAATATATTTTTGTTTTTTAGTCACCAACCAAAAGAAAAAAGAGGATGTAATTAATGAAATGACTGATGTTTGAGTTATATCATGCTTATGGTGATAACCTACATTTGGTTTATTGTCTGCCTTAAACATATTGCTCTCATAATATGATCAGTATGTATGAATTATTCAGAAAGGCTTGTTATTTCTATGTGCAGTGAAAATTCCCTGGCTGTTGGGTTGTTGTTGTGCTCCATTACTAAAGAAGGTTGATGTATATACTAGTTCATGAGTGATGCTGAATGCAACATACATCTCACTGTATTCTAAGACTAGGCAATGGATAATAATGCTAGGTAATCTGGAGTCATATTTACTTGAAGTGTGGTACGCAGGTTCGTGCCCTGGGCAAGTTACTGAGGACTAGTAAAAACATCTGTTATTCTATGTTGTTCCATAACACTGAATTCAGGTTGTGAATGTCTGAGTAAAGCAATAAGTTATATTAGTCTTGTGAACCTTGACATGATTTGAAAACTCTTTGTTTACGTTGAGTTCCTTTTTCAATAAAATATAAAAACAATTCATAAACTCTCTCCTGTCATTATTCCTAAAGAACCTCTTAATCACTGAATTCATGTTTCATTCAGTCCCGTTGCTACAGGTGTAAAAAATCAAGCACCTAGCCACACCGTTTGCCTTTACAAACATTTGTAAAAAAAAATGTTGTCATAAAGAGCACACTGAATTTGAGAGTGGAATTATATTAAGATGACACCATTGCAGCAAGTCATTTTGTGAAATTTCTTCCGTCCTGGATATACCATGAAACTGTAAGTGGTATTATTGCAAAATGGAAGCATTTAGGAATCACAGCCATGAAATGGCAAGTCAAGTGAGGTTACAGAGCGGGGTCGTCAAATCCTGAGCCACATAATGCGTGAAAGTCACCAGTACTCTGCTGACTCACTAGCTGCAGAATTCCAACCCTCCTCTGGGATTATCATCAGTACAAAAAACATGCACCAGGAGCTTCATGGAATGGGTTTATATGGCTGAGCAGCTAAATGCAAATATCACCAATGACAATGCCAAGCACTGGATGAAGTGGTGTAAAGCACACCCCCATTGGACTCTGGAGCAGTAGAAACATGTTCTGTGGGATGGCAGATAATGTTTCTCTATCTAGCAGTATGATGGATGAGTCTGGGTTAGGGTTACCTGCCTGACTGTAAAGTTTTGTGGTGAAGATAATGTTATGGGGTTGCTTTCCTGTGGTTGACCTGGGCACGTTAGTTCTAGTGAAGGGAAATCTTAAGATTCAGCTTACCAACATATTCTAGACAATTCAATGATTCCAAGTTTGTGAGAACAGTTTGAGGAAGATGCTTTTCTGTTCCATGACTATGATCCAATGCACAAAGAAAGGTCCATAAAGATATGCTAGGATAAGTTTAGTGTGAAAGAAATTAACTAGAACTCTGACCTCAACTCCATCAAATACCTTTGGGATGAACTAGAACAGATTTGAGCCAAGATCTCTTATCCAACATCAGTGTTTTACCTCACAAATGCTCTTCCGGATGAATGGGCAAAAATTCCCACAGGAACATTTTAAATCTTGTAGAAATTCTTCCCAGAAGAGTGGAAGCTGTTAAAGCTGTGAAGGGGAGGACCAACTCCATTATAATGTCTCCTGTAGGTGCAATGTGTAGGTGGCCCAATACGTTTGCTCATATAGAGTATTCAGTATAATGTTGCTGAAATGAAGTAAATGTTTATGCATTTTCCAAATATGGGATGAATAAACTGTTTCTTAATTTTAACTTATTTATGTCCTCATCAATATTCATTTGATCTTGTCAGTGTAATGGAACCTCAGTAGTCACTGGTTTTACAGGAAGGAAAACAGGCAGTTAAGCATGTACCTCTCGAAGTGTTAACCATTAATCCACCAAAGGAGTACAAGTGCTCAATTTTTCCACATAATTTAAACACCTCTTGCACCTCTTGGAGGGAGCGCACAGAGAAGGTAAGAAGAAACATTGTTGTTTGAAGTGGGAATAGATTTTCTTAATTTTTTGAAACTTTTTCCCTTCTCAATTACTGTCACAATCTGCTTTTGTTGTGCTACACTATACCCAGATGTTGTTTTAATGCTTTGGAGGCTTAGAGGAATCCACTAGGGGTTACTGAGATCACCATTTAGTGTGGTGCTGAACAGCTGTATCTGCAAGATATCTTTCAGGCATTAATACTCCATTTAAATGTGCTTTGCTTTTGGATTGATTATAAAAGACAACATTTTTACTTCCAAATCAAATGTGTCTTTATCGGTTTTCTGTGTAAATGACTTTTCTGTGTTAATGACTATAGTAAAGGCTCAGATGTTGCTTTAAAAGCTTTCACAGATGGTTCTGTATTCAAGCACAGGCTGTTTTACTTTTAAAAATGTAAAATCTGCTTGTGTGAAAGAATTCCAACATAGTGAATCAGTAACAAGATAATGATGTTGTTTGTTGTGCTGAGATCAGTGTGTCTAAAATGCTATGAATATATCTTCCTTACAGGAGCACATGGCTGATAGAAGAGTTACACCAATGCTTATCTCTGCTCTCACAGTAATATGTTTTGTTTGTTTGTTTGTTTGTTTGTTTTTTACTCTTACCTGTCACAATTTGTTCACTTATAAGATCAAATAACTGCATGAACAAAATCCCTCAACCACTACATGAAAAACAATTCATATCTTGTTTTACAGTGGGCAGTAGTCAATATATTTGCACCATGCTCTGGGGCGAATGTTAAAATTGGTGTCCCGGAAAACTATGATGGTATTTTCCCATGGTATCTAACCAAGGTAAGGTACTTCTGTTCACTTAAAAACACATTTTTACTTCTTAATGATGAAGGATACATGATTTGCATGTAAGTGGAAAAAAACAAGTAGGAGATTTTATTCCGGAAATGCAGTTTGACAATAACTCTAACTGTAAATTTTTGCTTTTCAGAAATCTTTCAGGTTGTAGAAGTTCAAGAATCACTAGATCAGTTGAGATTTAATACTTATGATGTGCATTTGGTGACTAATAACACAGTAAAAATAAATAAATAAATAAGAAGCTTGTACAGTCAGAAAAGCTATATTGTAAACTAAACTTGGATCTGTCTTTTTTCCTTTTACTTTTTGTACTCAAAGTTGAGGCTGTATAAACTCTTGTAATTACCATGTTAATGCTTTTCAGGTGTCAGCTACAGTCTCTGCATTTAGTCCATCTGGGTGGAAGGCAGGATGTTTAATTCATACATGTCACTCAGGCCTCCTCTGGATTATGCAACAGCATGAATAGCTGGCATTTTGATTGGCTGCACTGTGACATCATCACTTCTTGTATAAAATATAGTCATATATTTAGTCTTTGATGACAGACTGGGTGTCATTTTGACTCACTCATAAATAGCCTGTTAATGAAGGATAATAACCCCACTTTGTGTTATGAATGGAATGGACATAATAATTGTTCCAGGTTTGTTCAAGTGAAACCTTTTGATGAAACTGTGTTCGTCAGTGAGGGCTAAACTTGTCAGTTCTCCTATTACAGGTTCTTGAATGATTATTTATGTAGACCTTACAAAGCACAAGAGCACAATAGATTTTTTTATTCATTGTTCAGGTTACTGAGAATAAGCAGAATTTTAGCCTTCAATGTAGCCATTCAGAGCCAGATTGTTTCTTTTTTCTTTTAGAGGACCTTCATTTAGGAATTTCAAAACAGTTAAGCCTGCTTTTCCAAGCTGAGTCTTCCTGTGGAGTATGACAGAGTTGCAGGATTTTTATCAAATACTATGGTCATCAAGCAAGTTGAATGACAGGATGGTGTCAAATAGCCTTTTAAAGATAAACTGGGCATTATTTTATATTAGATATGTTTTATTTTTAACAAAACACTATAAAAGATAAAATCCATCAGTCCATTGCTCCATATCGGCCTTTTCAATTGCACCACACAGTCTAACTGTTAAGCCCATTTATCCCGATGATACCACACATTTTTAAAATTAGATAACTTTAAAATTTGATGCAGGATTTTGAATTTTAACCCAGTTATAGACCTCTGATGTGGAACTGATTAGATTTTTATCCAGTTTGGACATAAAGACAGGCCACCAGGTGGTGTTTTCTGTAGAATGTTTACAATGCCACTAGGAGCATGAAATAAAATCTGTATTGATTGTGGGATCACATACTTTCATGGTGACACCATGCCACCACCACAGTTACCCCTGCTGACAATCCTTCATGTGAGCATGATTTGATGCAGGATTTGGAATTTTGTCACAGTGATAGACCTCCATGAAATTTGGAACTGATTAGATTTTCAGCCATTTTGTAAATAGGGATTGGCCACCAGGTGGCATTTTCTGAAATTTATTTTTATTTATAACTTTAGTGGATGGCAACAGCAAGGAGCTAGTTTAAAAATGCTTCATGTACTTTCATTAGTTAAGATTAAGGATTGTTTTAGTCATGTCTCTGTTTGAACACATTTGCTGACATGACTCCTGTGTAGAGACTTAATTGCTTGTGTACACTATATGGCCATTTGTTAACAAGGAGCACAAATTCATCCTTCCTGAATACTTTTTTTCTCCAGCTTCAAAGCCTGCCATCTAATTATAGTGACCTGCTGGTAAGAGGAGATGATGAGGGGATATTTGGAGTTGATGCACAGTTTCTATATGCTCTAAAACCACTGGACAGGGAGAAACAACCATCTTACTCTCTTCAGGTAGAATATCATTTAGTTTCTGATCATATTGCACTGAAAGCAATTTTTATTCATGTTTTGGCTGTTGAATACTTTTCATGAACTTGAAATACATGCAAGTAAACTAAATGCATTGCTAGGCATTTCTTCATTATATTATACTCGTGTATGTGTACAATACAGTGTGAATAATTAATCCCTATTTTGATTATCATATGATATGAAAAGGGTTGATAAGGATTCAAGACTGTGTTATGTAAAGATTTTTACAGAAGATGTTTGTCCGTGCATTGCAGGTGTCCTTCAGAACATCAGTGCATCGTCAGAGCTTCAATGTTGAAGTGTGTGTCATCGACAAGAATGACAATGTGCCTACTTTTATAGAGGAGAGCATGAGAGGCAGTGTGCAACTCGGTCTTCTCAAGGGTACAAGAACCTTGCACTTTGTCATGACAGTATTACACAACCTAATTAATTCTGGGTCACATTTGTTAATCCTCATATTTGAAATGCACTGAATTTTGTTACATGCCTCATGTATCAATGGAAACTGCAGTTTATCTTTAACCTGGATATAAATAGATTTCATAATACAGCATACAGGACATTTTGAGTACACTAAAAAAAGGCTTTCGTGCAATCTGTCATAGGACATACCAATAACATCCATCTGATGTCCTTTAAATACATGCAGTTTATTTTTATCGGCTGACTCAAAAAATCCATTATTGTAAATCACCATGCTGCTGGCAACTTCATCATGTTTTTATGTGGTTTGCATTTAAGAAAACTATGATGGTACACTACAACTTCATACATCAGTCTTAAACACAATTTTATTTTTGTTTTATTATTTTATTTTTTTTATTTTTTTTGTTAAAAATTTCCCACAAAGGTCACTTTACTGATGCTATTTATGTTATTTTATTACATTATCTGTGTGCATGCTGGATGTTTTGTAGATGTATCTACAAATTCTAACTTTCAACCTTGCTTTGTTCTTTGCTGTATGAATCCAGGGGTGAGTATGTTTTTCTGGAAAGTTAGGGATGGAAAGAGGAATATTTCTGTGACTTCTTTTGTTTTACTGTTTGTGCTTGTGTCACCCATATCTTTCAGGGATTCCATTCATGCAGGTGGAAGCACTAGATCGGGATGACCGCAATAGTCCCCACGCTGATCTGCGGTTCAGCCTGATGGAGCAGACACCCAGGATTCCCTCCAGCCAAATGTTCTCCATTGACTCCATTACTGGAGAGGTTTCACTCACAGAGGAAGGTCAGTCCAAACCAATAACCGAAGGGATAGTCAGCATCATTAGATTACATTTTTTCATACTCAAAGTGAAGCTTTTATGTATTTTTCCCCACAAAGGTGAGAATGCAGTGTGAGTGGAAATGCATTCTGATATTTTCTTCTTCTTTCAGCTGCTTCTTAGGGGTCGCCACAGTAGATCAGCTGTCTCCATCTCATCCTATCCCTTGCATCCTCTTCCCTCACACCAACCCTCTGCATGTCCTCCTTCACTACATCCATCAATCTTCTCTGTGGTCTTCCTCTTCTCCTCCTGCCTGGCAGCTCCATCTTCAACATCCTTTGTCCAATATATCCACTATCCCTCCTCTGAACAGAGCTGTCCCTCTGATGTATTCATTTCTAATCCTGTCCATCCTGGTCACTCCCAGGGAAAATCTCAACATCTTCAATTCTGCCACCTCCAGCTCTGCCTCCTGTCTTTTTGTCAGTGCCATTGTCTCCAAACTATACATCATAGCACGCCTCACTCTTGCTGCTATCCTTCTGTCACAAAGCACCCCTGACACTCGTCTCCACCCACTCCACCCTGCCTGAACTCTCTTCTTCACCTCGCTTGTGCTCTGTCCGTTGCTTTGGATGGTTGATCCCAAGTATTTAAACTCATCCACCTTTGCCACCTCTACTCCTATCAGCTTCACTATTCAAGCTGCCTCACTCTCATTCACACACATGTATTCTGTCTTGCTTCTAATGGCTTTCATTCCTCTTCTCTCCAGTGCATACCGCCACCTCTCCAGGCTCTCTTCCACCTCCTCCCAACTCTCACTACAGATCC
>VUQH01042413.1:18492-30345 GCA_015106775.1 Etroplus canarensis | reverse complement strand
CCCACCCCCAAAGGGGTGCCAGAAACTGGGGTGTATGGAGACCCAATCTCTCCCCCCACCAGCCCCCGACCTATGTTGTGTGTATGCATGTTGTTTGTGTGTGTGTGGTGTGTGTGTGTGTGCGTATGTGTGTATGTAGGTGTGTGTATAATGGTGTTGAAACTACGGTGCTATTAAAATTTGGGGGGAGGGGGCAAGAGTCAGTAAATCTGTTCTTTAAAGTCATATCAGCTCCATGCGGTTTGGAGCAACGAAGAGAAAACAGATAAATGCCCCACTCAGGTACATTTTGTGTTCACATTTTTTAATTACAAATGGACCAAGGAGAGTAAATGTAGTCATAGGACTTGATAATGCATCGTACTGGGTTTTCAAAATACAAAGAATACTTTGATTGTATGTCCACAGCAATAAAAAAAAGAAAGTTAGATATGATATAAACGATAGATATGTATATACACACACTCTTACAGTATGTATGAGCAGCATAATTTTAACATGTATACACATATGAACATGCATTTCCCTTGATACCTTATAAAAATTAAATTGTGCAATTTGAAATAATACAGCAAAATGTGAATTAAGCATCAAACTTTTGACATATGGGAAACATTTGACATAAGTAAATAATATAATTTGCCGTAAGTCTTGCAGGTGCTGTTTTAACATGCAACATTTAAATTAACCTCTGTGAAGATTTTTGAGCAGGCCCATGCTTATAAGGCAAGCATTTAATCACAACAGAAAGGCATGAAGCCTATCACAAAGTCTGTCACTGGACTAAAGGCACGCAGCATGAGTCTAAAGGTAATCAATGAAGTGACCTCCCATAGAGCGGTTTATGTCTTATAAATCTGACATATAGTATAATCAATTGATAAAAGTGAGATTATAAAGTTGAACCAATTAGTTGTTTCATTCAGAGTCACTAGCAACTTATACATTAGTTGCATGACTGAGCAGCATATTGATAGATAGGAAAGTGAATCAGGTCACATCCAATGTAATGGTGTGTAGGTATACAGCAACAGTAACTGTAGATATAAGTATTAAGTGCTAGAGATAAAGACCAATAATTAGTGAATATAACACATGAGTTCCCATAACAGATGATGTTATAGATGCTGTACACCCAATGTTTTATTCCCTGTAGTAACACAAATTTGAAAGATTTGTTAAAATATTCAGGTATTTCAATTTAAAAGTAGATTTTCATGCAAGTATTACAATGTTCAAATACACTAAAACAATTTGGAGTCAGAGTCACAGACCCAATGCACTTGAGAAACACAGCATGGACAAGAGATGGTTTAATATATGGTTGCATGTTTAGTGAGATTCAGATAACATCACACAATGTACACTGCCAAGATGTAGTCCAACAGTGGACCACAAGAACATCTGTCTGTTTGATGAATCACTTTTCATCTCATTCTTGAATTAACAATGTTATGTTTCTTTTGAAGTTTCTTTGTCAGTGCTGCTGAGCTCCACCTACAGTGGCATTCCCTAATAAAGAGGTTTTTTTGATGCAGTAATAATAATATGTTCATAACTGCTATCTCGTCAGAAAATCATACATACTGTTTAACAAGTCCCAGTATTTTCTAATTTTAAAATCCAGCCAGATAGGTCTCATCAGCGATATCTCACAGCATGCAAGGAACTCCATTCCTAATGCCGTAGAAGAAATACTATAAATATTAATAAAGCATAGTAATAAATGCTTTGATTATGTTTGACCTTTCTGTACCACATGTAGCATTGTGTATATACATCACTTAAAGGCTGTTAGGGGAGAATGGGGTAATATGAGTCCCTTTTAACATTTGATGATTATCGCAGAATAAGTGTATTTGTAGTAGTAATGGTTATTCTATAAACACTAGGTTGTTGTGTACCAATGGGAAGTAACACACATTATCTAATTATCATGGTTTTTGAGTAGTGACTCATCAAAGAAAGTTAGTCCTTTGGCAAAATTTGCCTCATGTTAAAGGTAAAATTAGCAAGGGGATGGGGTGCATTGAGCTCTTTTGGGGTAAATAAAACATGACACAAAATCAAAAACTCTTGAGATAATTTTGAACCATACATTTGTGTCCTACAGTTCAATACGTTCCCTAAACAATTTGAGTAAAGATTAAACTGTAATCTTTGTATGTTAGGTACAGAAATAATGTATGTGTAAAAATGCTTTTGTGTTTATGCACAGAATGTTTGTGTGTGATTTAAATTTAACATTTCAAAGCAATTATATATTTATCACATCAAGATCTAACATTTGCATAAATTTGTAACAGTGACACAGAGTGGTGTGTGGCTATGCACAGGTGTGTGTGTGTGTGTGTGTGTGTGTGTGTGTGTGTGTGGTTAATGATTGACCATTTTCAGAGTATGGCTCAGTACAGCACCTTCATGCTCACTTTAGATCATATAATAATATTAGGAAATAAGGTGGAAGTGGGCTTGCTGGTGAGGTAAAGCAGGGTGTCATCTGCATAGCAGTGGAAACTGATGTTATATTTATGGAAAATATTGCCAAGCGGAAGAAGATAAATCATAAAAAGGAGTGACCCTAGGACAGAGCACTGGGGCACACCTGAAGTGACTGTAGAAGGATGAGATGTGAACAATTTTAGCCAAATTAACTGAGTATGGTCTGAAAGGTAACATTTAAACCAGCTGAGTGGAGTGTGGGTGATACTAATGGAAGATAATTTGTTGAGAAGGGTGATATGACTGATGGTGTCAAAAGTCTCACTGAGGTCACAAAGGATGAGAATAGTGAGTAAACCGCTATGAGAAGGCCATTGATAATTTTTTGAGTCCAGTCTCTGTACTATGAAGGGGACGGAAACTGGACTGAAACTATTCATACAGGTTATTGTGAGATAAATGGAATGAGGTTGAATAGCTACTATTTTTTGAGAATTTTAGAAATGATGGGTAGATTAAAAATAGGACGAATATGATTAAAGTTAGTAGAATCGGTACCATGTTTTTCCGGGACTGGGGTTATTGCAGCAGTTTTGAAAAATGCAGGCACAGTTCCAGTAGTCAGAGAGGACTGGAAGATGGCAGAAATAAGGGGCACCAGAGAGGGGAGGCAGGCTTTAACGAGAACTATGGGAAGAGAGTCCAACTGACAAGTAGATGGCTTGGACTTACGGATGAGGTCTGAAATTTCTGAGGGGGTGGGGAACTGGAAGGAAGAGAAGAAATGAGTGGGTGGAGGAAGTTCAGGAGAAATAGTGGCCGAGTTCAGACCAAGATACTGATAAATCTTCTGGATCTTTTCATTAAAGAAGGCCATAAGAGAGTTACAAAAGGCATTTAAAAACAGGTGAGATGACAAAGAGTCCAGGGGCTGGATGATAGTGTTAAATAATGAAGACAGTAACTTGGCATTACCTTCATTAGAAGAAAGTATATAGAAGTAATAACTGGATTTAGTTTGAGCAATACTGTCCTTATAATGTAATATGTGATTTTTATTCATCTCTTTGTGAACGAGTGCAGTTTTTCTACAGAGCCTCTCAAGTTGGCGACCTTCGGTTTTCAGGAGTGGAAGTTCATGTGTAAGCCAGGAGGCAGTGCGGGAGAAAGAAAGAGCTCTGTTTTTTAATGGAACAGGGGAGTTAAGAACATCATAGATTCCAGTATCTAAGGATGCTGAGGCTCTGTTTGTATTTCTTTTGTACGTTTCTAGGTACATATAAACCTTTTGGGGTATGCAGAGCCATTGGTTCAGCCTGCCCCAACATCACTGGCATGTTTTACCCGATAAGCTCCATTTTGAAAAACTGGTTTTACACAGTGGCTCAGATCCACAATTTGAATCTTAAACTGAATTATACTAACATGTGATAATGGTCAAAACTTATATTTTTAAATAAAGATTTAAATGTGAAAACTTTAGTGTCGCTATTAATCATTTGGGATGACAAACGTTTTTATTACTCTGGTTTGCTTACCACTCTGTCCATGAGCTTAAGTCCAAGTCCTATTGAGTATTGTGAATTGTTCTTTCTTTTATTGTCCTCATGTTATTACTTTTCCTTAGGGTTCCCTAGATACAGAAAGTGGCTTTTTTACCCACTCGCACAACTAACCAGGTTTTCACGTACAACTCTGTGTTGCCTGCCTCTGGTCACAAAATTCTCCAAAGTGCATTGTCATAACTAAGTGATCCTTAATTCGCAGTGAGAAAGTCCTTCTAGTTTTGAAATGATCCAGATCTAAAAGCCTAGAGCCGGAAAACTGACATTCACACCCACACACACAAGGCTTTAGGTTCATAAAATATCAAGGTAACAGGTTGACTTATTAATTTTAGTGTAGGTTGCAAGTTCTTTGCAACAGTATGTATTTCAAAGGTTCAGAGATATTTCAGATTTTCAGATATTTGCCCTCAGACAAGGTCAAAGAATGATTTTGTGAAATGAAGAATTGGCTTGTTTGAAAATGCACCTGTGCTGAAAATTCAACATCAGAGCTTTGATCAAAAAGGAGTTTATTGACTTTGTGTTTGTGCCATTTCCACAGCCAGAGGAGGAGCTTGACCCAGGGTGAGATTAGGAGAAATACCTAAGCAGTAGGCGTGGCAGGGGTTGATATCAGCCTTGACCTATTAATTCACCTGTTTTCATTAACAATAAAAGCAGTACACCCAGCAGATCAGTTCCATTTTCTCAATACATATAGACATTCCCTAAAGGAATATACTGCAACCAAATTAATGAGCATGTAGGGGTAATAAACTTGGTTCATCTGTTCACATGACTCAAGGAGATGCCTTGCTCAGTGTAGATAATGACTACAGTGAAGTGATATTGCAGTTATAATTGGTACTAGCCCTTTGATTATTTTTCCCATTAAACCACACCACATTTTAAAGTGAATGAAGCTTGGGACTGGTCAGCAACAAGGACCTAAAGATCTTCAGCAGAACATTGCCAGACCTTAATGTAATGCAGTCTTATTTACTTCACTTATCTTGGTTTTCGTTTTGTGGCTGATGTGGTGCATTGTGCAAAATACATACACTTAATTCCATTACTTATAATAAAATAAATAATTTGAATTAAGTAGTTAAACTTGACTTTATAAATGATGCATTTTGCTCCAATTAACTTCGCAGACACAAAATAACATTCAATAGCGCACCTCTAATTGATCGTGTGCTGCTACCTGCTCCCTCCACCTCAATCATTTTCCTTTCTTGTTTAGGTTAATTTTACCTGTTTGTTTAGATTATAAGGTAGCTTTTTAACAAATCATTTGTGTTGATAGACTAGCAGTTAAATATTATATGCTTTGCAGTCTATAATGTGAAAAAGAACAAATTAGTAGTCTAGAAGAAAATTAACAAATGTACTTTTTTTTAATTTAAGGGATTTATACAAAGTTGATTAGTGTCCCCCTGTAGCACAGCGGTTTACACATTCCCCTTACAAGCAAAAAGTCCCTGAGTCAATTCCAGGTGGGGACACAAGTCCCTCTCACCATGGAGGGTTGCGTCAGGAAGGCCATCCTGCATAAACCTCAGCCAAATTACCAATGCAGATTAATCTGCTGTGGTGACCCCTTGGGGAGAATACAAGGGAGAAGGTACATTTGATTACCATTTAAAACAAGAAAAGAAAAATCTTTTAATGGTACATCTACAGCAGTACTCTAGCATTACCACAAGACCATCCCACTGAGAGGATTCCATATCTTCCCAGTGGCCAATCCTGAACTTCTAAATGGTAGTGCCACTTTCTGAGATATTTTGATTTCACTTCTGGGGGAGCTGTCATAATGTATGGCTTTATGGTTTTTCTGTGTAATAAAATGCAAAACTAATAGTTGCACAACCCAGTAGCTTGCAGATTTTATTGCTCTTGCAGACTATACATCTCCTTGACAGCAAGCTTCTCAGAAAGTAACCTTAAGATCTCTTTCTTCTGGAATGGTTCTGATGGTTTAAAATCAGATATGGCTGTTTTGGTTTTTTTTTAGCACAGGTCTTTAACAAATCACACAAAGTATATGTGCTATACAAGTACTGTTTTAAATGGTGAGTGTCTTTTCAGACTGGCCTGACAAAATACAAATAGACAATTTACTAAAGTGTTTTTTTAAAGGCTATTAAATGTAGAAGAAAAAATGGGGTGCAAGAGGCTAAAAGTGTGCCCAGCTGGCCCCAAAGTTGCTGTCTTGAGAAAAGACAAGTCACAAGGACATTTTTCAAAGACAGCAGTTGAATGTTTCTTGGTATTGTTCAGCATGAATAACAATGAAGCTGATTGATGGACACTTGAAAGTCAGTCTAAAAATCTCTGCATCTGTCCATGGGAATCTAGAGGTCAAGGAAGCTCTGAAATAAAATATTGCGTTAAAATACAACACAGTATAAAACATACTAATTCATTCCAGTGGGAGTGCCAGGGTTACTGGCAGACATACACTCCTCCCCCTCCTCCACCCCACTCTAACTAATGAGAAGCTGTAAATGAGGAGGTTTGGATAGTGTTTATCTATGTGACTCTGAGGGGGCCAAGGTGCCCTCACACACAGCAGTGAGTAGAGAGAGCGACTGCTGGGCATAATACTTCACACATCAGCTGCATCTCACATATGGCTGTCCTCGGCTGGCCCTGGCTCCTGCCCCATCTGCCTTCCCACCTCAGTTCCCATAGTTTGTTTTTCCAACCAGTGATTGGCTGCCTCTGAGTGCTTACTGCTTTGCCACTTCACCCCCAAAGCCAGAAGTTGTATATTTCAATGCCCTCTTATTGACTGTCATGTGCACATAACAATGTCGCCCTTTTCCACTCAGTGCAGGCCCCATCGTTGTCCTACCTCTATAACCTTCCCACCATCCCTCCCCCTGAATCAATGCCCTAATCCTGCAAAGCTTGGCACAGGGTCACATCTGGAATGGAGAATTATTGCTGCCCCATCCCAGCCCTCCCTTCTATCTATTCACAGATGGTCTGTTGATTTTAAGTTCTCTACTGTACAGAGAGTGCAGGGTGTTGGCATGAAGAGAATGGTTAATATGGGGGAGAAGCCTGTTGAGGGCAGCAATGTTTAAACTGGTTTTTGGAAAACAGATGCAAGGATTAGTACTAAACATTTCACACTTATAATTTAAACCAAAGTAATGATCTGCTTAGATGACCATGGGAACCAGGCTGCTGCTTGGTAAGGCCAAACAGAAGCACACTGAGATATTAGATAACAGAGAAATGAGGCTAAGATGGTTTGGGCTTATTAAACAGAATATGATCTGTTCCAGAAATGCTAGGGTAGAATAAGGTTAAACTTTAGCCTTGTTTTTCACTTGGAACTGTACTGAAGCAGCTACTGTTATTGTGATTATTGTGTATTTTAGATCAAGAGCACTTTTACCTTGCAGTAAATAAATGTTTACTGCACTCACTAATTATTATTATTTTTTTTTTTAGAGTCACTAATTATTAACATAAAGAAGAAGAACAGCTACACATGAAACTGAACACTTGAACAAGTAGTATTTCAAATAATCGCAGCACTGAAGGGGGTTTGGGATTACAATAATTTATCTACAAGATTTGGGACATTTATAAATATTTTATTGTTAAATGTTTTCTCTGTGTTGAATTTGTGTAAACACAATATTCTATAATTGATATTACGGTGTTCATGTGAAAAAGTGTATGTAAAACCATTGACGTTGTCAGAAATGCTGTGGTGTCATCACCACCATCCAGGGCAGGACTCATCGCAACACTATGTAATGTAATGTTAAAAGACTGTAGTCATTTTTACATGAGATTAGAATGTCACATACATCCACTGATTGTAGAACTGGAAACATCACTCTTTGTTAATTGCAATAAACCTCATTGTTTGTGTATTCATATCTTCTGTATAAGTATTAGTGCCAAGTGAAAAAGTTTGATTTTAGATTACTAAACATATTTATATATTTTTATGCTGTTAAGGAAAGTACCAAGCCAGTTTCCAACTATATAGCATGATTTAAAAATATTTGAATTGAATGCCAGTGGACAACAGCTGAAATGGAGTAGTGGATCAAGAAAAATCAAGCGCAGCAAATGAAAGACATAGCCTACATATATAGTCGCAGAGTCATAAGTCAGACCTTTATGGAAAACATGCAGCCAAAAAACCATTCCTCAGAACTGAAGAAACTGTTTTCAGAAAATGGCTGTTCAGATCTGTTCAATTTTTAAATATTTAGCTTCAGCAGGGTTTGTGAGTACTGCAAGTGTCTGGAGGCAACAGCGAAGCATGGCTGATATTCGTGCTGGTTTGGGGTTTGCATTTCTGAAAATGGAGACTGAAATTTCATTCTAATTAAACACCACTATGCTAAGAGAAAGATTCTTATCCATCCATTTTTTTTTACTCTTTAATGAACTTTGCATGAAGTTAACTGATATATAAATGCTTCCAATGGTAACTATTGATGAACTGCATCCAAGTGGATCAAGCTGGGAAACAAAACACAGTATTGAATCTCTTGCTATTTAATTCACCCAGTGTAAAGTATTATCTTAATGAGTGGAAATAAACAGTTTATGTTTAAGACACTACTGTTTTGTTATCCACTCTTTGGAAATCAAAGCATAAATCTGCTTTGGGATTTTGACAGCCATAATTTGGCATTGTCTTACTGTAGCATTTGTCCATAAATATGAGAGGAATTAATTTGAAAATGTACCTTCACCATATGTTCCTTCACACATCTAAAGCCAGAAACCTATTACTTTGAAACTGTTTACAGCTGTTCTTGCTCAGGAGTTTGGCAGAGGCACCCTGTCAACATCAACACACCGTCTAAAGCCAGATGGGTGATAGTGAAGCCAAAGTATGACTTTCCAAATATGAGCATCACAATAAGGGCACACAATAAAGAAAGATCTCTTTATATGAGAGAACTCCAACTTTCACAAGGTGATGGATTATCACTGTATCTCCAAATAACCTGAGTAAAGCCAAAACTAAAATTAAGAGAAACAGGCAAGGATTCAGTAATCTCAAAATAAGCAGTGTCATGGTCCAAGGGTTTTATGTTGTATTTTAGTCTGAGTTTGGGATTCCGGTTTTGATGTCTATCATTCTAGTAAAGCTGAGTTTTAATGTATTATTTGAGTTCTGGAACTTGTGCAGTTTTTTATGGAATTTTGGTTACTTTACTGTTCTTGTGTTTAAGTTCATGAGTTCCTGTTTTTTGAGGGCCTGTTCCTATTTTGATTTTATTATTTCTTCTAGTAAGTGGTGAGGTGATTATCACCATTGCCTCACAGCAAAAAAGGTCCTGGGTTAAATTCCACCTGCCAGCTGGGGCCTTTCTGTGTAGAGTTTGCATGTTCTTCCTGCACCTGCATGAGTTATTATAGGGAACCCCGGCTTCCTTACAGAGATGCAGTACTGTGTAGTATCACAGTAGAACAGTAGAAAAAATGCACATTTAAAAGCAAAATATGGCATTGCTCAAAATCCATTCATGACAATAAAGAATTAAATTGCTTTAAAAGTGTTTTCACATTCACCACAATATTGCCTCTCTAAAGCATACTGTATGTACATAAACTACCATTCAGCCATTTTCAAATATATGCATCCTCTTCAGTAATTTTTCAATAGAACTGTCCATAGGTGTCATAGTCTGTTTGTTTTGCGATCCTTATTTCATGCATGAAGAGCAGGAGACAATGCAGCTATTCTGTTACCAAACAGAGGCAATGCAGCACACTGGATATAGAGTACATTATTAACAGATTTAAAAACACAATATGTCAAATCAAGAAAAATATTACAAAATGGGGGGGCAGTTTAGTTTTTCCATTTAGCCATTCCAACCTAATTCATCTTCTGTATTCTTTTACGCACTTTAAATCCAAATAGTTGGCTTGGTGTATTGCTCTCTGAAATCACATTTGGCAAGCTTCCCTTAAACACCTCTTTCCCCTGGTAGCTCTCTGCTGGTAGAAACTGGCAGCACAGGTCTATCTATATTTAGCATCAGTGATTATCTTAGTACTACTGGCAGATGTTTTATGATGCAACATGTGTAATATATTCAAAGGATACAAATATAGAGGATAATCTTTTAACACTGAGGTTTGCCCTCAAAACAGGCTTACTTAACTGCTGTACAGATGGTGAAAGGTGATGAAAATGTCAAAGACACACACACACACACAGGCTCATGGTGACTCCTATACGTACAGTATTGCTAAAATGGTATGACGTGAAGAGTGGGAAGTCTATTTAATCTTCATTTGATACTGTCCAAAAAAAAATCACTGATAGCACTGAAAAGAAAAATGATTGTTTCTGCTGTTGAGCAATTCCTCTGGGACCCATAGAGTCTTTGACATGACACTGTACTACGTCAAAGACATTCTAAGGAGTTGGATTTATGTGGCCTCCAATGACAGTGTTCTGAAACTATGTCCTGTAGTTGAAGGGTGGGCTCCCTACTTAAATCAGCCTGCTGCTTATTTCATCGGCTCTACTGACAGGGAAGGCAGCAGTGTGCTGTGTTTGTCATGTTTGTGGGGCCATTTCTAACCAGACTTAGCCTTGTGGTATGTGACATTATCATGCTATAAAAATGAGAGATTGCTTCATTACTGTAGTTAAGGGAAGCACCAGGGTGTCAGTGATTGCAGTAGATCCTGCACACCCATGGAGCCATGGTCTCTCATGAGCTTGGAAACATTTGGATAATTTTAGGATTTCCACCGTTTTTCTCTGCCGAAACATATGAACAAATACAAAAAAAAATCAGTTGATGATTTTGGGAAAAGTTGGAATTTTACTATATGGTTTTTGAATAAAATAAACAAAACCATGACAATTAAAGTATAAAATAATAGTAAAAATGCAGTCCTGAAGTACAGCCAACAGCTTGTTTGTTTGTTTGTTTTTTCTTTCTTTCTTTCTTTCTCTTTCTTTCTTTCTTTCTTTCTTTCTTTCTTTCTTTCTTACCTATATTTGGATAGAAACAAGTAATAAACCTGTAATTCATATTGACAAAATATCAAAGTAAGAAATTGTGAGAATAATTCTGTGGATATTTCTTTGTCTAATGATAGGTGTAAAAATGTAGGTACTATTTTAGTAAACTGCCTAGTATAGCAGTATTATTGCCAAGTAGTGCTGGAACATTAGGGGCTTTTGCTACTTCTCATTCACTGACAGAGTGGACTTATGATACTCACAGCTGATTAAATAACCCAAGGACAGCCATGTGCAGTATTTTTCTAGCATACTTATACAAACCCCATTTCCAGCAAAGCTGAGATATTTTCTAAAATTAAATTAAAACATATCCATGATAATTTGCATGAACCTTCATTTAAAAGTACATATAAAAGATTTTTAACAGATTTACTGACCAACTTAACTGTATTTTGCAAATGTTCACAAATTTAGAATTTGATGGCTGCAACACACTCAACATAAGTTGGGACAAAATTAAAATAAGACCAAAACGTGCACAGATTATTTAGGTAACATCTCTTTAGAAGACTCCATATTAAGTAGGCTAATTAGACACAGGTTAAGTATCATGATTGGGTATATAAGTAGCATCCATAAAAAGCTCAGTCTTTGAAAGTAAGAATGGGTCTTGGGTCACACCTGTGTGCAAAAATCAGAAGATTGTTAGTTGCTTCAAAAGGAACATTTCTGAGTGCAACTCTGCAGAGAATGTAGGCCTTTCAACATCTGCACTGCATAATATTGTGAAAAGATTCAGAGAATTCTGATGAATGTGTATGATCTTCAAGCCCTCAGGTGAAACTGCCTTAGAAACTGTCATGTTACTGTAACAAATACAGC
>VUQH01042413.1:0-16100 GCA_015106775.1 Etroplus canarensis | reverse complement strand
AAAAAAAAAAAAAAAATCTAACAAAAGCAGAGACAGAAAATGCTCATAAAATTCTATGAAACTATCCCAACAGAGCTTGGCTGCTCGATTGACCCCAATAAAAAAGGAAAGGTGAACAAACCAGACGCAGAGAAAGATTTTGTCTATAAGAACTGGTACAGCATTGAGCACCAGGCAAGAAAATTGGACTTTAGGGGCACAAAGAGGAGCTTGATTTTGTTGTGATAAAAATATAATAATAATAATAATAACTATTATTTTAAAAATCCAGTATATTCAATATATCAGTAGTTGTCTCTTTAGTGTAGTGGTTTTACACAGTCACCTTGCAAGTGAAAGCTCCTTGGTTTGACTCCAGTTGAGGATACAAGGCGTTACTACCATGGAATGGTTGTGTCAGGAAGGGCATCCAGTGTAAAAACAATGCCAAATTGCAGATGAGGTTCCATCAGCTATGGTGACCCCTTGGGGAAAATACAAGGGATCAGCCAAGGTTTATTTATAATGATAGCTTTGCTGGTCAAAAGTTATTGCCAGCTTTACAGAGGGGCCAAGATAGCTTGACCTTTTCAATGTCATGTTGTTCATCTGTTCTAGCATATGTTCATGAACAAACCAGCAAAGCTAGAAAAGAGAATTAGGATCGCTGAGGGGAGACTGGTTGGTAATCTGCCCTCTCCTCTCCATTTTGTTTACATGGTGAGTTTATAATGACCTCTATGATTTTGGCACTGAGAGCGATAAGCCTGTTAATCAAAAGTAAAGGCAGAAGTTACACAAAATACAAGTGGATATTATGGTCAACTTGCTTCTTTCCACACATACCGCCTCCTTAATCTTTATGTCTATCTCTCAGTTGTGTTCAGTCTTTTTGTATGAGTGACTGTATCACAGAGCCCACTGCCTTCTAAAGCAGACATCAGTGGGTAGTTTATCTAACTCCACAGCCCTCCCTCATCACAACAGACTTCCAGCTGTCATAGTAGACATCTTTCCAGCCACCACACTGAGGAGAGAAGACTTTCAGTCCAACAGAGATGCTCTCGAACACATCAAGCCCTCCTAGGAAGTAGGAAGCAGGAGCAAAGGGAGCTTTGCCTCTTTCCTGTGGCTCACAGTGTGCAAAGATAGTTATTATCAGTAGGAGAAGGTGAGCTAGCACCTTATAAGGCAATGAGGCGCTGAATGATTGCACCTCTTCCTTCCTTTTCTTTCTTTTTTTCTGTGTACCTTCCCTACAGTGTTTCTCCCTGAATGTGCTTCTGTCTCACCTTTCCTCTCACCATACCTCCTGCGCTGTTTCTATTCCACACAGCTGACACCAACACAGGTAATTCTGACTAATGTGACAAATAAACTCTTCTAATCTCAACAAAGCGGCTGTTGCTTTCTCCTGTGCACTCATCTGTGTTAAATCAAAGGTTTTATGCAAATAAATGTTTTTTATGGGGTACTTTTCATCCAAATAAGCAGCTCTATCAGGTTGTAAGCTGGACAGGTTTGAATTTACTATGTAAACAAGTGTCAGGCTTCGTGCTGAAATGCAAACCTCCCCAACATTCATCTGTCAAAAGCAGACTTTTTTTTCTAAATTACACCTTTTCTAACGAAGAAACATCTCCTGCCGAGAGGTTTAGGTTTTTAATCAGGTGTGTGATTCACTTTATCTGCTATTTGAAACTGCTGTGACCTTAAAGAGCTTAGTACAACATCTCCACTTCCACCACAGAGCCTTACTCTGTATGTAAAGCTTTATGCTGTCATCTGTGCAAACTAGATAAATAATATTGGTAAATGCTGCAATTCCACAAGCAAAGACGTCAGATTTGTGGGTCTATGTGGTCTCATCGCTCATATTCAAACCTATACGTCCAAAGGCTACATACACCATTTCTACATCTCATGCGTTTGGGGAAGTACATTACTGTGTTTTTGTATTGGCATGACAGTAAAAGCGTTTAAACATTAACAACTATACAGCTGAATATATAGTGGCTGTCAGGCTGTGTATGGCTGGGAAAAACATTGCCAAAGCACAGCTGTCTTGTAAGTGAGGGTAGGTTTAGTGCAGCAGAAAGACAAAGCGTCACCCTGCAGTATTTATGAACAGTTTTTAGGGGGAGGTGCTGAGTGCTCTCTTTTGTACTCGCCAGTCTACATATCCTGGCCTACATAACCTATGTGTGACAACAAGCAGTTGTCTGTTGAGTGCTCTGTCTGTCCTCCAAGGAAAAGAGTTGTGTTCCATGCATATTGGGAGCACCTTTTTTGCTGTTTAATGTGAAAAACAATAATTCATTGGACTATGGGTGCACAGCGAAATCTACAGCTAATGGCATTTCACAAAATCACAATATTTACCCAGCTTCTCCAAGAAGTGCATACCCATGTAAATAGTTTTGGATGTATATATAATGGTTTTGAAAGTCTTAAGGTAAGCTGTATTTTGCACACATTATTGTGCTTTCACATTTACAGCTGATTTTATTTAGAATGAAATATTAACCTTAAATGTTTTAATTCATAATAAGTGATTAATTAATTCATCTTTATTTTTAATGGAATATCTGCAAGGGGATGTGAATTTTCAGTGCTCACTTCTGTGTTCAAATGGCATGCTGTGTTACCTCATTCAAGTACACTGCTCAAAAAATTAAAGGAACACTTTTTAACCAGAGTACAGCATCAAGTCAATTAAACATATTAAAACTATTGATCTGGTCAGTTAAGTAGCAGAGGGAGTCGTTAATCATTTTCAGCTGCTTTGGTGTTAATGAAATCAACAACAGGCGCACTAGAGGGGCAACAATGAAACTACTTCTAAAATAGGATTGGTTTTGTAGTTGAAGGTCGCTGACTGGAGGAGATTACAGGGGACAGCTAGTTACTCTAGGAGAGCTGGACAGGGCTGCAGAAGTTCCTTAACTGATCAGCAGGACCGGTATCTGCTCCTTTGTGCAAGGAGGAACAGGCTAAGCGCTGCCAGAGCCCTACAAAATGGCCTCTAGCAGGCCACTGATGTGAATGTCTTTGACCAGACAATCAGAAACAGACTTCATAAGGGTTTCCTTGGGCCTGATGTCCTCTAGTGGGCCCTGTGCTCACCGCCTGGCACTGTGGAGCTTGATTGGGATTTGCCATAGAATACCAGAATTGGCAGGTCCATCAGTGGTGCCCTGTGCTTTTCACAGATGAGAGCAGGTTCACCCTGAGCACATGTGAAAATCTGGGGAAGCATATCCAAGGAGGGACACATGGACCTCTACAGGCTAAGCAATGGTACCATGGCTGCCATTAGGTATTGGGATGAAATCCATGGACCCATTGTCAGACCCTGCACTGGTGCAGTGGGTCCTGGGTACCTCCTGGTGCACAACAATGTCCAGTCTCGTGTGGTCAGAGTATGCAGGCAGTTCCTGGAGAATGAAGGAACTGCTACCACTGACTGGCTCCTACGATTGCCTGACCTAAATCCAATAGAACTACTCTGGGACATTATGTTTAGGTCCATCCAACCAACCGCCAGGTTGCACCTCAGTCTGTCCAGGAGCTCAGTGATGCCCTGGTCCAGATCTGGGAGGAGATCCATCCATCGTCTCATTAGGAGCATTCCTTGAGGTTGTGAGACATACTAACAAGCACGTGGGGGCCATGGAATAGAGAACCATTCAGTTGCTGCAATGAAATTTCAGCAAAATGGACTAGCCTGCTGCGTCATTTTTTTTCACTTTGATGAATTTTCTTTGAATTCAGCCCTCTTTAGGTTGAAATTTTCATTTCCATCAAACAATGTGGCATCCTTTCATTCCAAACACATTACCCAGTCCATATCACTATAGATATCCAGCAGGATTTTCTCCCATTGAGATTTGATGTGTTTTCAAAGTGTTTGTTTAATTTTTAACAGTGTATATCATGTCAAAATTATATTTGATTTATGACAATTATACCCACACAGCCCAAAAAGGTTGTGATCATTTAAAAAAGCAATTTGCCCAAGGACTCCTGATGTTTGGTTCACCATAACATAATAAACATTTGCCATTTTGCAGCCCTGATACATGAGAAGCTACCTCATGTGTTTTCAGGTAAGAAGTCACAGGACAGTTTACACTACCAGTCAAAAGTTTGGACACGCTTGGCCATAGTGGAGTATGGCCAAGCTCCACTATGGTAGTGGTAGTGTAAATATTTATTTGTTTATTTGTTAGTTTTGCAAGCAAAAACAAAAACAGATAACAGACAACACATTACAAGGTTGATCACCAGTTTTCAACTTTAAAACTTTGTTATTTTAAAGTTAGTTGGCTGATAGAAACCTATATCCAAAATATCACCCTGCTATGTTATCATATTTTTGATATTACCAAATCCAAATATTGCACTGATAAAACACTGTCTTTATTAGGAACATCACAACATTGTTACTAAAATCTTAGAATACTTATTTGTAAAGAGAGGGTGGGGGTGGTGGGGCAGTTCTTTAAATTATCCTGTTAGTCATCACTGGGCATCAGTCTGTGCCCCCGTGGTTGATGCCATCAGGAATGGATGTGGTCTAGATATCACACAGGCCTTTCACTACTATGCCAGATGCAGCTTTGCCACTCGTGGCACTATCTCAACCTTTGGAAATTTAACGGTTCATGTACATCAGGTCTGAACCATCTGGCCCTCTAAAGAGTTTTTGCATGTCAAGATGACCTTGGAGGTGATGAATGGACAATCAAATCAATGCAAAAGTCCCTTTTTACTTTATATTTTATGCCTTTTGATCATATAGTTTGGCTTGTATTACTAAAAAGATGTATTATTTAGTTGTGTGTCACATTTTTTTTTCTCTAAGTATCCTTCATTTCCACCCATCTCTCTCTCAGGAAGTCTGAATATCTGTCACATGTGAGGTAACATATTGTCATGTACAGAACCAGCTTTGTCACCTTCAGTTTCACACATTCACCTAGACTTCAATTAATATGTGTTACCAGTAGAATGACTGAGTGATCCATTGTGTCCTCTAACTCAGGCTGGTTCTTTTTCTCTCTGTGCTCTCTCCCTGTACCTTTCTGCATGTATCTCTGGGTTCAGAACAGCATGTTTCTGATATGTGGTTATTGGCCCCACCAACCTACCAAGTGTTCATTGTTTGTTGTTTCTCAAGTTTTCATCTTTTCTCGCTCTGCTTCTCATTCACCCCAACCCGTCAAGGCAGATGGCTGTGCTCCCTGTGGCTGGTTTCTTCCTGCTAAAAGGATATTTTTCCTCCCCACTGTTTTCAAGTGCATGCTCAAGGGGGAATTATTGTGTTTCTCCCATAATATTTTTTTGCATTTTACTGTTGACCTTTTTGGTTAAAATGCACTAAAATTACTTATGATTATGATTGGGCACTGTATGAACACAATTCAACTGGTCTTTAGAAAAATAGCAAAAACTTGTGTGGCCTAATCTGTCACATCTATGATTACGATATAAAACTACTTGATTATGGTATGCAAACCACTGACACAGAACAAAACAGTGTCATGATAATACTTTCCAAAGCTTCTTTGGGTGTGTCTTAATTCAGGATCTGCATGTCTGCATGTTTTTGATGCACCTTCAGCTGGAATTACAGTCTCAAGTCTTCTTGAATATGATGCCACAAGCTTGGCACATCTATCTTTGGGGAGTTTCACCCATTCCTCTGCAGAACCTCTCAAGCTCCATCAGGTTGGATGGGCAGCGTCAATGCACATTTTCAGATCTCTCCAGAGATGTTCAATCAGATTCAAGTCTGGGCTCTGGCCGGGCAACTCAAGGACATTCAGAGTTGGCCTGAAGCCACTTCTTTGTTATCTTGGCCTTATGCTTAGGGTCGTTGTCCTGCTGAAGGATGAACCTTTGCACCAGTCTGAGGTCAAGAGCGCTCTGGAACAGGTTTTCATTCAGGATGTCTGTGTACATTGCTGCATTCATCTTTGCCTCTATCCTGACTAGTCTCCCAGTTCCTGTCACTGAAAAACATCCCCACAGCATGATGCTGCCACCACCATGCTTCACTGCAGGGATGGTATTGACCAGGTGATGAGTGGTGCCTGGTTTCCTCCAAACATGACGCCTGTCATTCACACACACAGAGTTCAATTTTTGTCTCATCTGACCAGAGAATTTTGTTTCTCATGGCCTGAAAGTCCTTCAGGTGTCTTTTGGCAAACTGCAGCTATCTGGTTGCATTCCAATACCTTTGGATAGTAAACTCTGGAGCTTACTGCATTTCCTTTCTCCCCTCCCTGAGTCATCTTCAGGACAGTTTGGGACTTTCCAGAGCCAGCCATGTACAATCCCTCTCTCTTAGCCATAGTGGACAATGTTCTTTTTGTCTTTAACAAGAGCTACTCATTGGACCTCAATCACTCCTAACTCTCATTGGATTGTTAAATTCAACTTCATCAGAATCACGACCATTTCTACATATTCAAGAGATTAATAGTTGAATATGTTGAAGGAATGTAAAGTTCTATCTATCTATCTATCTATCTATTACTCTGATCAACATTCATCTGACTTTGATACATGAACATAACATAAATTCAACACTTAATTTTGTTTCTCAGTGACATGGATTAACAACCACTTAGCACTGGCATGGGGTTGACAATCATTTCAGTCTTCTGTGTCTTCACCATCACTTTATCACTATCTTTAAAAGTTCATGTGCTGCCTTGCTTAGTGGAAAGCCCAGGAATCTCAATCTTATCGCTCAAGGTATAGAATAAAGTGCTGTATGAATGTGTGTGTGAATGGCTGAATGTGGCTTGTAATAAAAATGCGCTTTGAGTGCTCAGTTAGAGTAGAAAAGCACTATATAAGTACCATTCCATTTACCATTTACTCAGTCACCCCATTCTATAACTTTATATGGGGTACCACTTCAAGGCTGAGTTGCTGTGGTTCCTAAATTCTTTCACTTTGCAATAATACCACTTACTGGACGAAAATTCACAAAATCACTTGTGGCACTTGTGGTATTGAATTAAGTGAGCTGCTTAGAATGGTCCATTCTTTCACAAATGTTTATAAAGCCAATTGCATGGCTAGGTGCTTTATTTTATGCACCTATGGTAATGGGACTGAATGAAACACCTAAATTCTGTGATTCAGAGGTGTGGTCCAGTATTTTTTATCTATATAGTGCATGTGTATGTGCAGTATATTGGTATGAAATATTGATGTCTCATTAGTAAATGGAGGATAGGCAGCTAGGATATGCGAAGCTGATGGTGGAAATCAAAAGTTTTATCACCAATGCCATCTGTTGAGCAGTCAGTTAATCAATAAATTGATATATTATTCCACTTAGATCTAGACATGATTTTTAGAATCAAAATAGGCAGTCTGACCTCATTAATTTAACTGAGTTGACATGGAGTAATGTACAGTGTGTCGCCTTATTGTAAACTGGTGTCAGGCACATTGTGCCACACAGACAGAGGATCTGAGACAGCACTGTCACTGTCCTCCTGCCACTCAAGTGACACTCGAAAACAGGGTGTTCAGATGTGCACTGGGCTGTGATCTGAGCTGTAACACTAGCTCAGATGCACAACACATGCACAGTTACACACTCACGTAACTCACTTGCTGGGTGGTCTGAAGGAAGAGAGAGACAAAGCGAGGCAGAGAAAGAGCAGTATATCTGAAGGGTGAAACATTAGAAGGGCATCTCTAATGTTTTCCATTAAGGTAACAGAGATGTGATGGCAGGGATGTTTGACCAGATAAGAACAGAAAGAGACATAAATGGAAATGCGCCAGTGTTTTTCCCGGATAACCTAAGGCTAACATGACTTATCTGTGACTCCTAAAGCTTATCTTGTAGTAGTGCTTCAGTGTTAAAATGTGCTTTAATATAAAGTTGCATTACTACCCCCAGTACAGGAAAAATGTGGGCAGTGCATCATACATAATAAGCAAGATATTCTAATGTAGCACAGTGCAGTGGTACCTCAAACCCAGAAAGGCAGATGATGGCTTTTACCACTGTTGAGGCAAATTGAGAGTCTTGAAAGATAATTTCCAAGCAGCTGGTTAAGTAAATGTCAGATAGCAGTCAAACAAATCAGACACCTAAACCAGGGAGTCTTTGTGCTATGTGGCACACATCTCTGGGGAGTTCCTGTTATTTACACCCTCTCATCCTGTCTAGGTTGGTGCTGTGTGGATGCATCACATTCTCACTTTGTTGTAGATCAGCTTTATACTGTTTTAACCGTCAACCACAGCCCTTTAAATCCCTGAAGGCCCATTCTATTTGCAATAGCCATTAGCTGAGGAAAGGGCCTCTGTCTGTCACACTGCTTATTTAGCAACTCTTTGTTTGTTTTCCCTTGCTGATTCCTATTTGATCGTTCAGTTTCTCACTCATGGATGTGGACTGTGTATTCATTGTGTCTCAGTATATAAGTTTGGGGAATAGTTGGGGGTGGAGTGGGGGTTCAAAGCTCTAAAGGATGGTCTAATCATATGCAGGCATGCTGTCAGAGGCTTTAATCGCCTTTGTCAGCCATGTCTCTGAGTTCAGAAAGGGGCCGACATCACTGCATGATTCCCACTACTGTGTTCATACTAGCGATACATAAACTTTGAAAACAATGGCGGAAGGCAGAAGAATAGGGCTTTTATCTGACAACTGGCAAAAGTTGCCAGTTGCCATTGTGATACATAATGTAGCATACTAAAGCTGGTAGTTTGACCAAATAAAACAATTGAAAATGTGCCAACAGGAAAATGTTTCACAGATTTTCAGTGGACAATTGGCTTTCAAGGCTAAAGTCTTAAGCCATCAAAGTGTTTTCCTGGTAGAAGCACTCATAATGCAATTCATGCACACAGACTTTCAGTGAGCTGCCATAACTCCACCTCTCTAAATAAGAAAAAAAGTAAATATTTTGTGAATTTATTATGATTATACATCATACTTTATTGGATCTTCACTTAATGTGGTGACATGTATTTATCTACCCCACCCTACATAAGCTGCTTCAGGATAGCAGCGGTGCTGATGAAAAAAAAGCCTACCTAACAGACAGAACTCCTGGCACTGAATTGCATAATTGCTTGGAAATGTCATTTATGTTCTTATTTTAACAAAGTCAATATAGGAGATAAAGAGCACAAGCTAGGTAAAATTAATTATCTGCCCCACTAATTTATTTTTCTTATCATGAGATTTATTTTGCAGCAAAAATAACTGGTATTTGTACAGAAACACATCAGTATGTATGTGTGTGTTTATATTTCTGCATGCATACTTATTTGACTCATTTGAATTTAACTCAGTGTTGTACATATTTTGTTTTTGTTTTTTTTTTTGTTGTTCTCACCTCAGACTGGATAATGTCTGTCTTTTTTTTAGTTTTCTGACCTTTCTTTTATACCTACTCTAGAAGTAATTTTACAAAGATCGCTCTTGGGCAAGTTTCTCCTTTCAAAGAAAGTTTAAATATAGAGTAGACTGAATAGGTAGCTCAGGACATATTCCAAGAAAGACTGTCAAAATGACATTGTAGTAAGGCACAGTTAAAGATGGCATAGCTAATTGATATTAGAGCACAGGATCAATGGTGCAGCTCTGCCAAAGGAGAAAAGCTTCAGTAGTAAGAAGAATGTCCCCAAGGTCATATTCTGTTACTGTAATATTGACCTTCCTGTTCCCTCCTGACATTCTGTCCAAATCATATCCTGTTGTTATCGCCCAGCCATTTAGGTATCTGTCTTCTCTTTCATCCAATGCATCCTTTCTGTGATGGCTTCTATAGCATGCTATCAACAAAGCTACAAAGTCAAACAATGAAATCTTGGGAAATGAAAGGAATTTGTCATCATGTCCACAGATTTACAGATTACAAGCAATAATATGAAGCAGGTGTTCAGTGTGACATGCCATTTTCTATAGGCTATATATGTGATAAAATATTAGTAGTTACATCATCAAATACTGACAAATGTGGAACTATTGCATTTGATAATATAACAACTAATGTGAAAATTTAAGAAAAGTGCAACCTTAATTAAATAGTGAAACTGCAAGAAATTCAAGTCTCTAACTTGAGTAGAAATACCAAAAGTTAAATACATAAATAAAAATAAAACCAATAATAAGAAACAAAACTAGTGAACAGGACTGTTTTAAAAGTGTAGGTGGCATTTAGTGAAAGGTCCTCTTAACACTTGAGTGTCTCACACACCAGACATTGGATATTTATGAATTGATTCAGCAGTGTCAGTCAGTCCTGCACTTTGCCAGGGGCGCTAATCCATGTGATGGAATTCATATGTCTACTTCATATTAAGTTTCCCGTGTTGCTTATTGACCTTTTCATCTAGCATTTTCCCTCACTGATGTGAGCTGGCCCCTTCACAGAAGCTGTCTAGAGCCATTATTTTGCTGCTTTCGATTCTGCTCCGGGTAAGAAACACTTGGACACTTACACAGTGGAAAGGAGGGTTTTCATGTGAAAGAGAACCAAAAGTCTAAGGTGCTGGGTTTAGTAACAAATACAGTTAGGTCCATGAGTTTTTGTTCAATGATGGAATTTTTGTAATTTCACCTCTCTACACTACCACAGTGGATTTTTAATCAGTGCAGACTTTCAGCTTTAATTCAAGAGGTTTGAAAAAAAGATTGCATGAACTGTTTAGAAATTACAACAATTTTCAGAGGTTCAAAAAAAACGGGACAATTGACAGACAAGAAGTGTCATGACCATGAGGCCTGTTCCCAACGTTCCCTCTAAGCTGCACGCTTGCATGTGTGCTGCATAGATTTCTTGTGTGCATGCGCGCTGCATAGATTTGCTGTGCACGTGTGCGCTGTGCGCAGAGGATGTGGGAGCAGTGCACGATTGCGCAAGCACACAGCTTAGAGCTTGATATTTCATGACAAATTAAGCAGGTATGAGGTCAAGAGTTCATTCCAAGAGCTGAACTTGCATTTGGTAGCTTTTCACTGAAACTCTCAATCTCCTTCTTCTTCCTCTTCTTCTTCTTTCGGCTGCTCTGATTAGGGGTCACCACAGCAGATCATCTGCCTCCATCTCATCCTATCCCCTGCATTCTCTTCCCTCACACCACCCTCTGCATGTCCTCCTTCAACAAATCCATGAACCTCCTCTGTGGTACTTCTCTTCTCCTCCTGCCTTGCAGCTCCATCTTCAATATCCTTTGCCTAATATGCCCCCCCCAACATGTCCAAACCGTCTCAGCCTTGCCTCTCTTAGACTTTGTGTCCAAACTTTTCAACCTGAGCTGTCCCTCTGATGGACTCATTTCTAATCCTGTCCATTCTGGTTACTTCCAGAGAAACTCTCATTATCTTTATTTCTGCCACCTCCATGTCCCCTCTTGTCTTTTTGTAAATGCTACTGTCTCCAAGCACTACCGTCTTGTAAACCTTCCCTTTCACTTTTGCCACTATCCTTCTGTCACAAAGCACCACTGACACTTGTCTACACCCACTCCACCCTGACTGCACTTTATTCAACTCTCTTGTACACTTTCCATTGCACTGAATGGCTGACCCCAGGTATTTAAACTCATCTACCTTCACTATCTCTACTTCTTGCATCTTCACCATTACACCTGCCTCACTCTCATTCACACACATGTATTTTGTCTTGCTTCAAATGGCTTCCATTCCTCTTCTCTTCAGCACATACCTCCACCTCTCCAGGCTCTCTTCCACCAGCTCCCTACTCTCAGTAATGATCACAATGTCGTCAGCGAACATCATAGGCCACAGAGACTCCTGTCTGGCCTCATTTGTCAACCTGTCCAACACCACTGCAAACAAGAAGGGGCTCAGAGCTGATCCCTGATGCAATCCACCGTCACCTTGAACCCATCTGTCACTCCTACTGCACACCTCACCACTGTCTCACTGTCCTCATACATGTCCTGCACCACCTTCACATACTCCTTTGCCCCTCCTCATTAGTTTGCATGAAATGATTATACTAGTCAACTAAATATTTCCATCTTACTAGCTGACTAGTAAGGCATTTTGTGTGCACTAGTTAACTAATTTGCACATGTGGTCAGCTAGTTTGTCACAGTCATATACTAGTTCACAGTAGGGCTCTTGATATCACTGATGTCGAATTTAGGCAGATTTGGCTTGCCATACAACTCTCTATACTTCTCCATCAGCAAACATTGCATCTGTAGTACTCTCTTTGCATGAAGGAATACTGCTGCTAACTGATCATCACCTCTCTTCTTAACCTAGCTTCAAGAACTCTTTCCTGTATCATCACGGCATTGCTCATCAACATGATTCCTCTGTAGTTACTGCAGCTCTGCACATCACCCTTATTCTTGAAGATTGGTACTAGTGCACTACTTTTCCATTCCTCAGGCATCTTCTCACTCTCCAAGATTGTGTTAAACAGTTTGGTTAAAAAGTCCACTGATTTCCAAAGAGATGTCAATGCAAGTGATGGAGGTAATCATTAGACTTCAAATAACAAAACAAACAAAAAAAACCACAAAAACTATCAGAGGAATAGTTAAAATATAAGAGGCCAACTCAACAATCGGTATATTTTTAAAAGGAAGGAATGCACAGGCCAGGTCAGGCAACACCAAAAGGCCTGGAAAACCACAGAAAAAAACTGATGAGAAGGGGCAAAAACTACTGAAGCAAGACAAAGAAATGTAACATTCTTCATTGTTCAAGTCAGTTGCCTAATCTGAACCCAATAGAACATGCATTTCAGTTACTGAGGACAAAACTGAAGGCAGAGAGACCCACGAACAAGAAGCAACAGAAGGCAGTTGCAGTAAAGTCTTGGCATCATAAGGGAGAAAATGCAGGATGAGATGATGGCCGTGAGTTCTAGATTTCATGCAGTCATTGACTGCAAAGGATTTTGATGCCAATATTAAAAAAATATCCTTACATTTAAAATTATGTTATTTTGTTCATTTACTTTTGAACCTTCCGAAAATGGGGGACTATGTATAAAAATAAATGTAATACTTCTGCTATAGCCCTTGAATTAAAGCAGAAAATCTTCACTTTAGTCACATTTTTAGTATTTGACTTATAATCCACTTTTGTGGTATACAGCACAGGTACAAAAAACTTTGCTGCTTTTGTGTTTTCATTCTGTACTGATTCAGGGTTTCTTTTTGTTTCAAAATGGTTTAATTGACTATAGGTTTCTCTATTAAGGGTTATTTTGAATTAAACAGTTTCTTAGATAATGGAAGAAGGTGTTTGGCAGGGGTGACAGTCTCAGCATCAGTTTTCCTCTATTGAGAGTAACTTTAGAAGATGATGATCTCATTTTGTGGATAGCATCATTTTAATTTTATTGTCTGGAAACCCACTGCTTGGAGCAGTTTGAAGTTGGAGTTTTTGACTCACAGGGATAACTCGTACATACACTGACCTCATAATTTCAAACTGGCTTTTGAAATCGAATTATCCTTCTACCATTGGTATTCCTCCTTCCTCAAGCTAATGAATGACTATATCCTCCTTCGTACATCCACGCGAGAATCCATTGCACCTTTTAAGACAAGGACTAAACCTAATACTCAACCAGTGCACTGGATTATTAGAGATATTTGTAATTTTTAAAGGAAATGTTGGCGGGTAGAACATAGATGGAAGAAGACAAATCTTCAGGTACATTATCAAGAAATAAAAGCATTTGATCACTTTTAATGAACAGGTTAGGAAAGCAAGAGCCAACTATTTCTTTTTTAATTTATGCCAGTGAGCACAGCCCCAGAGCTCTTTTAAACACAGTGGACCATTTTTTAATCCTGTACATTTTAATCAGTGCACAACATTGAGTTAGGAATGTCTACTAAATCTTTTAATAGATAAAGCTAATGACACAAAATTCAAAATAGTAGCTCCTTATTCTTTTATTGGTGTCCCCTGCTGCCCTATCATAATATAAGCTTATTTTATGCCAATCTTATTGGATGAGCTTGAAAGCATTGGGGCACAACCGAAACACTCCTCAAGCAATATAGATATACCTCCAAAATTTCTCTACAAAGTTTTTGACGTCACTGCCCCTTGGTTGCTCTCAATAATTAACAGCTCTCTGTCCTCTGGCTGTGTCCCAGAATTCTTGAAGACGGCCTGTGTGCAGCCACTCATCAAAAAAATCTGGCCTCGATCCATGAGACTATAACAATTACAGACCAATTTCAAAGTTACCCTTTCCGTGAAGACAGTCTACCTACAGCTTCCTGAAGTGTTAAATATGAACATCTTTGAAAAATTTCACTCAGGCTTTAGACAGCATCACAGTACCAAGACTGTGCTTATTAGAATCAAAAATGATCATTTAAGAGCTGCTGGTATTGGTGACTGCTCCATTCTTGACTTCAGTGGAGCATTTAATACAGCCGACCATAATTTCTGATTATGAGCCTTCAGCACTGGGTTGGTATGCCTAGGACAGCTCTGCAGTGGTTTAGGTCATATCTGACCAACAGGAAATTTGTAGTTTCTATTGGTGACCACAGCTCTCCTCACTCTGTTCTAAATTGTGGAGTCCCTCAGAGGTCCATTTTTGGACCTACCCTTTTCTCATTATTTATTCTTCCACTTGGTCACGTTATACAGAAACATTTCTACTGTTGTGCCAACAAAACACAGCTCTTCCTCCCAGTAAAATCCACAGACTCAAACCTTGGCATTCTTATCAACTGTGTGCTAATGAGTGCTAATATTTTTTTTAATTAAAGTCAGAAAAACAGAAATAATAGACAATTTTTTGGTCCAAACAAACTTTCATCTTACATCCTTTATTTAACCAAGTAAAAGCCTCACTGAGGTTAATCTCTTTTCCAAGAGTGACCCAAGAAGGCATCACAACAATGCGGTCAAATTGCATCTAAGAAATAAGACCTCCCTTGGTCCTTTAGGGGTTCACAAAAAGGTAGTTGTCAGAAAGCTAAGTGTTCTATTTAAATCTAACTATCCAGTCCTTCTAGTACCACCTGAGGAATATTACAAGAATATGATCAATAGTGAGTATTAATGACAGACTTGTAATCACGCATTTGTCATTTCACTTTGTATAATGTAATAGATAGCGATCAGACATAAATTCATAGACTTTAAATTGTTCAAAATGGAGCAGCAAGACTTCTTATGAGAGCTAAGAAAGTGAGCATTGAACACCAGTTTTAATGACTCTACATCAGCTGCCCATCTTTTTTAAATTGTCAGTTCCAAAAAAGTTGGAACGCTGAGTAAAATATAAATAAAAACATAATGCAATGTTTTGCAAATCAAACTATTTTATTCACAAAAGAACATAGAAAATATTTTGCATCTTTAAAGTGAGACATTTTATGATTTAAAGAAAATCATAAATTTAATGAAAAATACTAGCTCTTCTTGAATTTGATGGCAACAACATGTCTCAAAAAAGTTGGGACGGGGCCAGATTTACCACTGTGTAGCATCTCCTCTTGACAACAGTTGTCAAAAGGATTGAGAGTTCTGGGCCCTCTGCTTGAAGAGAACATCATAAAGGCTCATGCTTGTAATGATGAGACACAGAAGACTGAAATGATTCTGCTGATGCAAATATAACCAATATACATTATGTGCTTTTTGATACATGCTTGAAGTCACATTTGAAGTTAAATGAACAAGTCATTTTGAATTAATACAGCTAATGTTACAAAATAGTTTGAAATGAATCATAACCTTGTTTTTAAGAAGGGAAGAGAGGCAAAGTGTGTGCTGGCTGGAATGTGTTATCTGTAAACAAGAGACACCTGACCTTGGAGGGCCAGACAGAGAGGGGACAGTGTGTATGCTGACTCAGAAGAAGAGAGAAACACCTGGCTGGAAAATCCCCATTATCCGTAAACAGGCGCATCTGACCTTGGAGGGCCAGACAGGGGGAGACAGAGTTGCAGGAGAGAAGTAAAAGGAGTTGTTTGCTGTCGAAGTGTGGGATTTGAGCGTCGCAGTCTTCGTGAGTCAAGGCGTGCTGTGAAGAAGTGCCCAGAGACCAGAGAAGTCCGATTGCAGAAGCGATCTTCAACTCTGTCTACAGCAGCCCTCATGAGAGGGG
>VUQH01042409.1:0-10661 GCA_015106775.1 Etroplus canarensis | reverse complement strand
ACTTGCAGTCCTAAGACAAAGAAAATCAATCCTGTCAGTGAACAAAATGAGCTCCAAATATAATAAAGTTTTATCAAAAGTTTTCACTTAAGATCACAGCTACATACTCTGTGTTTTTAAAGAGAGACATCAGAGAGGACACAGGACAGACACAAGATCCTGCAGACATATTTGAAAGAAAATAAATCCTATACCTACTTTGAACGGTCACTCCCCCACCACCTCGCATGGAAAGTCCACCAGTTTATCCAGAAAGCTTTGGGGCCCATAGGCACACACTGCATATTGGGATAGGGAAGGCTGTGAAGGATCCACCTGATGATCCTTCAAATTCAGGGAAAAGGAAGGAAGGAATTGGAACAGCACTCATCGCCATGGTATAATGTAATTGTCCTTCAAATGCGTCCTTTGAAGGATGCAGACCCTAAATTAGGACACACCCACAGACTCAGTGACAGCTTCTTTCCCACAGTCATAAAAACTCTAAACCAGAACAAGGACCCCTCCCCCCATTAACTCAGCCAAGTGTAATATTTGTCCATATTTTGCATTAACTCCCAGTACAATACACTTGTTTACATATTCTTATAGCTCATAATCTAGCAGTCCTGATTTCCAATACTGTATATAAAATTAATGTGGATAATGTATAATACATATGTAAATGTATGCATATGTGTGTGCATGTGTGTATGTGTGTACATCTAGATTGGATCATTGATGTATTTAAATATTTCTTTTGTATACCCTTTTTTATTATGTTTAGTGTAAATGTCTATTTTATTATTATATGAAGCTGTGGCTGCTCTGCACTTTGTTATACACACTTGTACAATGACAGAAATGTCTAATTTCTAGTTACTGAAGTAGTTTTTGTATGTAACTCAGCTGTTAGTATAGTAGTAACATTTACACATCTGTCCCTCTTGGTCACTATTGTTGATAGTTTTCATTAGCAATCTGATGGTATGTTGCTAAGAATTGTGGGACAGCAGAACCTCCTCAGCTAAAGGAGGGCATAAAGGAAGCGTTTAAGCTCTGATAACTGGAACAGCTCTTAATATGGCCACCACACTCGTAGGATTGTTATCTGTAGTGTGAGGAACCAAAATGCATGGCACATGGCAGATACGTTTCACTTAAAGAGCTTCATCTGAAAATTTTAAAAAGTTCATCAAAATTAGCAAAGCTGATGAAATACTAAACTAACATGGCGAGTGTCATGGGTCTGGGTGAGTGGCAGGGTTTTTCCGTTGTGTTTCCAGTCTCCACCCTGGGGTGGAGCCTCCATGACCTTCCCTCTGCTCGCACCTGCCGGCAATCAGGCTGGCAGGCTTCTTATTCCAGCGCTCTCAATGAGTCTCTGCCAGACCGTCTGCTACCTAGCGTCAGTAAAGGCCCCATGTCTAGTTCTAGTTTTTTCCAAAGCTCACCTGTGTTTACTGAAGTTTTCTCCGGCTCGCTCTGTGCATCTCACCTGCTCACACCCACATCAGCTCGCTCCCTGCCGTTCCTGCGGAAAGCGCTGTTCCAGACCAAACCCACCTGCCTGTCCCCCCCCGCCGACGCTCAGCACTTCTCTGGGGATCCCAGGTCACTGTCTCTCGCCCAGCCCATCCGAACCGCCTCCCTCCATCACCGCTCCGCCATCCGCGACAGTAAGAGTGACGCCCGGTTGTTTAGCTCACTGCACCTGACCAGTTTTCCTCGCACTCACCTCTGTTCTCTCTCGTTACAGTGAACCTGCTCCACGTAGACCTTTTTCCCACCGCTCACAATCCCTGTCTCCTCACCGACTCACGATCAGTCGCCAGCGCCAGATTTAGTTTTGTTTTTTTGCACCATTCCTGTTGATAAAGATCTGCTTGATCACGACCCGCTTCCGTGTCAGTCTGCTTCTGGGTTCTAACCTCACAACCGGCCTCCGGCCCTTAACAGTAACCAAAGAAACTTCTTTCTAATTTGTTGAAACTATTAATTTATCTAAATGTGTTTAACGTTTCTCCTTTTATTTATGAGCAGCTGACTTGGTTTATATTTAACACTGTGACAAAATGCAAGAGTAAATCCTTGCCCTCTTTGTCCTGCCTTTGCCTTTGTCCCATCCTGGGCTCATGCTGATATAAACCTTTTGCTTTATCAAGACAGCCTGTCGTTTTTTATGATGAAACCAGATGAGATTTAGAGAGGGATCTGAAAAGAGGCGGAAAGGGGGATGGATTTTTTTCTTCTCCTCTGACACCCCAGCAGAGGAACTACAACATCTGATTTTCATTTCAGGGGAAAAAACTCAGGGGAGTCTGAGTTATGGACATGACAACAAATGCTTTTTTACTGCCCATAATATGCTCTGTTTGTCCATCCTTTTCCATCTCTGTGATGATTCTGTCCCTGCCAGTCTGGTTGGTGTTTTTAGTTGTGTGCTAGTGGATTGTTTAGTCTGTCTGTCTATTTTAGTGGCAGTCACTGTTTTTTAAGCTTCATGCTTTTTTTTTTGCTTTTTTTTCTTCTTTTTTTAAACACATCAGTCTTTATGCGTGTCAGAAGCTTAAAAAGTACACTGTAAATCCACCGCCTTTGTTATTGACTAAAGCTCCCCTAATAATGAGTGCAATGTTCAGTCCCCTAGCCAATGTGACTCATTTGCAAGATCCATCAATCTGCTGTTTTAAACCACCTTTGCCTTCCTTTGTATTCCTACTGTGGTGGTAGTATTAAATGTACTTTGTGCCTTAGAATTGGCTTTACAATTGGTGAGTTATTAAAAGCCTTTTTTAGAAGGGCATTTGGTTGTTTGTTATGTATTATCATTTAATGAGCTCTTCTATTGCTTGTGCAATATCCATGCTTGTGAGTCATCAGCAATCATTTCTCAGATGGTCAAAAATAAAGTGACAATAGGCTGAAAAGTGCAGGTTTATGTCTTATTGCAACCTTTTTGGGATTTGCATGAAATCACTCAGCTGTTCATGTGGCGAAGGAATGTTTTTAATATAATTTCTATGGCTTGAATAAGAAAAAGACATTTGTGTTTTGGTCATGCAATTGCAAAACCATATTTTTCATCAGGAGGAAAACATGGTGATGTGGTGAATAAAAAGAATTACAATAGAAATGAAAATGCAATCTTTTGAGCCCATGAGACATAACAAGATATGACTAAGTATAGGTTGCTAGGTTATATTGCAGATTTATAAAGAATAATGACACTAACCTAAGGAACAGGAAAACAAAAGAAGAGTGAAACCTGTGGAATTTCATCCTGGCAGCCATTGAGGTGGAGCATAAAAAACAGATATAAGTAACTGGAAGAAAGTTGAGAAAAACAAGTAGCATTAACTAACCAGTAGGATCATTAGATGTCCCTACAACATCCTACGCTTTAAAAATGAAATAATAAATGCTTCAATTTAAACCACCCTTGAATACTTAAAAAAATACTTTGACTTTTACTTCTTTTCAGGGTCATGGAAACAAGAGTTTCTTTTAAATCTTCATAAATTGCATGCAGTTCACAAAAATTATATTTCTATTGACAGACTGCTCCAAATTATGGGCATACTCATAAATTTAGATTTAATTTAATAATTAATTGCAGCTTTTGCAGAAATATGGTGCCTTAGGTTTTTGCTTTTAGCATTTTATATCTCTTATTTTAAGATGAATGTATATTTGATCAGTGTATATTTGAGTATTACAATACAATATATTAAGTGTTTAAAAATGCCTGAAGACTCATAATGACCCCCACTACTAATGGAAGGATGTGACATCATGATTTATTTAAGTTTCACTACACTTTGTAGCACTCTAAGTCAATCCACTAATGTATGATGTACAGTTTAACTATTATTTTTCTAAGAACTTTATGTGTAATATTTTAGGTCTGTCTTTGTTCTGTTTAAATGATTAAAGACAGAATAAACTTTTTCCTTTTCAATTACATTCTCTATCATCTTCCATATTTAATGTAATTATTCAAATAATAAGCTTATGTAAATACCCATTTAAGTTTTTTTCTTCAGCTCCATGTCACATTCAGATTAGTATTGTCATCCTCATAATCTCATTGTATAGACATTCCGGATCAACTAAGGATCAACTAAGCTGTAATCCCATGTTAAACCACATCTTGAGAAAGTCACAGCTAGGATGTATACACAGATTAAAAAATATGGTTGTACAGTGACAGAGTAGTATTTTATTTTTTTTACTGTGTCTTCTTTATTGTTGGGTTTGGACACAATACATACAGTACATCAAGAAAAAAGTAAATATGTGTACAGTTATGTGAAAAAGAAAGTTTTCACATAACTGAGAAAAACTAAGTATACCCCATGAGTGTCAAACCACCTTTAGCAGCAATAATTTGAAGTAATTGTTTTCTGTATGATTTTGAGTCTCTCATTGTTCTGAAAGAATGTTGGCCTGTTCTTCTTTGCAGTGTTGCTTTAGTTCATTGAGGTTTGTGGGCATTTGTTTATGCACAGCTATCTTAAGGTCCCACCACAACATTTCAGTTGGGTTAAGGTTTTGACCAGTGCAACACCTGGACTCTTTCCTTTGTCAATAATTCTGTCTATATGTTTATATGTTTATATGTTGCACCAGGTCCTGGAAAAAATGCTTTCTCATTTCACTATGTTCTGCGTCAGCTGTATGTGGTTGAAATGACATTAAAGCTCTTGAATCTTGAATCTTGTTGTGGGTTTGTTGGTGTGCTTGGGATCATTTCCTGTTGCATGAGTTGGTTCTGTCAAGATTTAACTGTCAGACAGATGGCCTCACATTTGACTCTAGAATACTTTCGGAAGAGTTCATGGTTGAGTCAGTGACTATAAGGCCCCCCCATCCTTTGGCTGCAAAATAAGACCAATTCATCACCCCTCCACCACTGTGCTTGTCATTTGATTGAGGCGATAGTTTTGATATTTTGCTTTTGGTTTTCACCAAACATAGTGTTGTGCATTATAGCCAAACATTTCATTTGGTCTTGTACGTCCAAAGGACATTGTTCCAGATCTCTTGTGATTTATTGAGATGCACATTTACAAATCCAAGCTACACTACTGTGTTTTTTAGAAAGATGCTTTTTTCCTCACGAGCCTTCAAGATAAGCATACTTGTTCAGGTTTCTTTTAACTGTACTTTTAATTGAACTTTCACATTTAAGATAGTAACTGACACCTGCAGAGTCTGAGATGTAGCTCTTGGGTGCTTTGCAATATTTCTGAGCATGTCACAGTCTGACCTTGGGGTGATTTGGCTGGGATGTCCACTTCAGGGAATATTCCGGTATTAACACACTTGTCCAATAACAAAAATCTTTGTCAGTTAATAGTCTGTAATCTGAATGCAACAACTACTACATTTTATATAGAGAAGGTGCGTGTGTACGGGTGCTTTGTCTCAATGTGGTGAAGCAGTTTTGGAGGTTTCTTTGCTTGATTAGCCAGCGGGTCACAGCGGGTGAGAAGCTTGTGTATCACCTGTTGTAATGAACCTGTAACTTAGGTAAGAAGGTTTGTCATTTCTTTTAAATGCAGCTTTCTTTTTGCTGGAGGTCCGTGACCCTTCTGCTGTCTCATCGTTTGCTCATTCCTTCCCAAAAAAGCTCTTCAGTGAATTTTGCTTTTAGCTCATTTTATTTTCAAGGGTTAACTTGTGTCGCTGATGTGTGAAACATATTCCAGAGTCAAGTGCAGCTAGTGAGGCGAGGGCGGAAACAGTTGTTTTTCAAAATAAGATCCGAAAGAAGACAGAA
Organism: Etroplus canarensis; assembly: GCA_015106775.1. NCBI lineage: Eukaryota > Metazoa > Chordata > Actinopteri > Cichliformes > Cichlidae > Etroplus > Etroplus canarensis. The sequence goes on along the minus strand of VUQH01042409.1, from coordinate 4,897 downwards.
AATTAACATTTTAACCACGAAATTTTTTCTTGGTGGCCCGGTTCCAAATGGGTGGGGTTGGGGACCTCTGATGTATACAAAGGATCAACTAATGGCTCTCATACCAGTCACTATTGAAGCCAAACCAGTATATATTCCACCTAACATCTGGACAAAAACACACCACAGATGCAGAGGTGGAAAGAGGAAGAGGAGGAAGCTGGATGACATGAGACAATAGAGATAAAAACATGACCATAAAGAGATTTTCTGTTGTTCAAGCTGACAGGGATAGCACAGAATGCGGCAAGAACAAAGGTGGGGGACTTGCTGTTTTTGTTAACAACCTCCACCATCAAAGAACGCATCTGCAGCCCAGACATTGAACTGTGTGCTGTTGGACTCTGACCATATTATTTACCATATGAATTTTCACACACTATCACAGTGACTGTATATATTTCCCACTCGGCCGGCCAATCCTCTACATTAAAAGTTACATGCTCTTCAATAGCCAGGTTACACTCATTGTTATCTCAGAGGATTTTAACCACATGTCACTCAACAATACACTAACCACCTTCAATGAGAATGTGAGCTGTTCCACCATATGTGTGTGTGTGTGTGTGTGTGTGTGTGTGTGTGTGTGTGTGTGTGTGTGTGTGTGTGTGTGTGCTCGCAAAAACTGAACAACACTGTCTTAAGCCATCCTTACACAGACAATATAAATAAAACCACTTTAATTTGACAGTTCCCTACTCCTTTTTTTCTTCTCATTATCCCCTGCATTTGTCCAAGTCTTTTTGTGTGCTGACTAACTCAATTAGCCTGAGTCCAGAGGGTGATGGGGTAAGAGCTGAAAACATGGAGAAACTGTGTTCAGACTGAAGGATGGATGTTATATTTCTTTTCTTCTTTCTTTCCTTATTTTTTGGCAGTTCAGCTTTCTATTATAGATATATAATTACAATTCAATATTTAGCAGCCAATATATTTTTGATAACATTTTTATATATTCCGTTAACATCTGTGAAATGTATGTTTGCCATGTTAGGCATCAGTGTATCTATAATAGTTGAAGATAACCTTAATTTAATGTAGTTCCAGACTTGAAGCACTCTTCTTTTTTGTGGCATCTCTACAAATGCTATATCACCATTCTCTTTTCTTTGCATGAATGTTCAGCACATAAAATGTTCTGTGGAAAATAATATAAAATAAAATAAAGCTACTACTGTTACTGTAATATCCAAAACTAATTTTGTACTAAATATCGTGACTCACAAAGCCCCAGCCAGGTTCTGCAAGGAGCTCTTTAGTCTTACTCCTGAGGATTCTACTCTGTTCTAAAACCTGCCTCACTAACCCCATGGAACCATCCAAGAACCAAATTCACTGCAGTTTAGCTGCAGTCTCTGACTAAAAAAGTGAAGTGGCTACTCATATGAGATACATATTACTCCCTTTCTAAACATCCACTCATTCATTTCCAAAGCACATAACTTAATGAGGCTAGTCAACAAGATTACCAGTCACAGTCAGTGCATCACCCAAAGCATTGTTAATTCATCCAAATCAAAATCAGAATACTTTATTAATCCCAGGGGGCAAATTGTATTTTGTTACAGATGCTCAGTCACATATAAATGAATATAAATTTCAAAGGCAGTAGATATAATTTTGAGAGGTAAGAAATATCTTAAAAATAAATAAACAAATAAACATGTCTTTATTAATTGCCATATGTTGCATAATAACTAGTAAGCCTTCTGGGGTCAAGGGTATAATTGGCCATTTTTGACTTGTTTTGATTTTACCTTTGAATTTCACCTTTAAAACTGTTCACATTGCCTTGTTTGGTGTCATTTTGTTCGTCACTTTGTAAATTTAGGGTTTTTTTTTTTTCATTTTGACATATTGTATTAACACAGTATATCCAAAATCACAAACATGTTTAATAAACCATTTTTATAACTCAGAATGAAAATTTAAAGTATAAATTTCAAAAACTTATGCTTAAATTTAGCAAACAACAAAGACACATTTTTACATTAAAATGCAGGCAATGTCTCAGGCATTTTTTTGTGCAACTTTTTACAAAACAATCAGGTGTCACAATACTATGCCACACAGGGACACATCACAACACACAGGGAAGGACACACCACAATGTTACAAATCGCTTATATCTCAAAAGTCACCGTCTCTCTATGTCTCTCGAGCTCTGTCTCTCTCTCTCTTTTTTGCTGCTGTCACTCCGAAAACATTCCCCTCTTCCTTAGCAACATGTGCCATGTTTTGATTGGCTGATTCAATACATTTTTGCACCGCTCCACCACTTTTCTCTGTCGCTTTCTCTTTGGGTTAGGTCAGGCTAATCCCTCTGTTTATTTCCAGGTGCGTGAAAGTCTGGGCGGAGCTGAGTCTACATACCTGTGGCTGGTTGACATATTCTGGGAATATAAGCCCTGCAGACTCCTGAAGACTCCACCAGAGTGTAGTTACAGTTTAGTAATAAGTCAGGCCAATTCTCAGTCTGCCAGTTATCAGTTTGTGTGCTTTTGACACTGGCAACCACAGACTCATAAAACATCCTAAGCATCATCTGGCAGATACTGAAGGACTTGAGTCATCTCAGAAAATAGAGACCACTCTGGCCCTTCTTGTAATGGCTTCTGTATGTTTAGTGAAGTTCAGTTTATTGTCAATGTGAACACCAAAGTGCATGTAATCCTTAACTATTTTCACACAGACCCCATTGATGGAAACAGGCGTCACTGATGTTTTTGTCCTTCACATGTCTACAGTCAGTTCTTTAGTCTTTGTCACATTAATCTGCAGATGGTTCTGTTCACACCACATGACAAAGTTGTCTGTTACAGTTCTGTACTCTTCCTCATCACCCTATCTGATACACCCCACTTCAGAAAACTTCTGGCAGTGGGAGGTCTCTGTGCTGTAGTTAAAGTCTGTGGTGTACAGGGTGAAGAGAAAAGGAGAGAGAATATTCCCCTGAGGTGCTCCAGTATTGCTGAGCACTTTGTCGAACACACAGTGCTGTAGACACACATACTGTGGTCTGCCAGTCAGGTAGTCCATGATCCAGGCCATATGGGAGGCATCTACCTGCATCGCTGTTAACTTCTTACCCAGTAGAGCCAGACGGATGGTCCTGAATGCACTGGAAAAGTCAACAAACATGATCCTCACAGTGCTCAGTGGCTTGTCCAGATGGGTGCAGACTTGATTGAGCAGGTATATAATGGCGTCCTTAACTCCAAGTTGGGACTGGTAGGCAAACTGGCAGGTGTCCATTAGGGTGCTTAACATTGGCCGGAGCTTGTCCAAGGTCTCTCCAAGGTCTTCATGATGTGTGAAGTAAGTGCCATGGGTTTGTAGTCCTTAAGGTCACTGGGGTGTGACATCTTTAGCACAGGCACAAGGCACAACCTTTCCATAGCATGGAGACCTTTTGTAGATTAAGGCTCAACTCTAACAAGTGCTATATTATTCCACAAAGCTGGGGGGCACAAGCTTTGAGGACCCTGGGGCTCACACCATCAGGGCTTGAATACTTTCCTGAGTGGAGTCTCAAAAGCTGTCTCCATATCTGGTCAGCAGTGAAGGTGACAGGTGGGTAGGGCTACAGGTGTTAGGATGGAGGGTGTGAAGAGTGGCATGACCCTGGGGGATAGGAGAGGAGGTTGTGGGACCATGAGGAGGAGGTGGGGGGAGGGAGGGAGTGGCTAGTGGTTTTAGGCCAACAGCAGGAGGGATGGAAGTGTGAGCAGTTGCCACAGAGTCAAATCTGTTAAAGAACAGATTTAGTCCACTGGCCCAATCCACAGTGCCTTAAACACCTCTGCCACAGTTTATTCTTAAACAAGTGACTGTCTTCATTCCACTCCAGATCTCTCTCATATTATTCTGCTGCAGCACCCCCTCCAGCTTCCTCCTGTATTTGTCTTTGGCCACCCTATTTGCTGACTTTAGTTCTCTTTGAACTATTTTCAGTTCCTCTCTATCTCCAGTTTGAAAAGCACTCTTCTTCCTATTGAGGAGTGCTTTGATGTCCTTTTTCACCCAAGGTTTGTTGTTTGGGTAACACTTAACAGTTTTTGATAGGATTATGGCATCAGTACAAAAGTTAAAAATTTATAGTTATAGTTCATGATTAATTCTGTGAGTCTATTAAGGTCCTTCCCCTGCAGCTCACAGAATACCTGCCAGTCAGTCACTTCAGAACAGCACTGCAGTGTCCCCAGGGCCTCCTCTGACCATGTCACTTCCTCATGGTCACAGGCTGCCTCTTAATTAAAGGGACATAACAGGGAGTTAGGAGAACCAGGTTGTGGTCAGATCTACAGAGTGGGGGGAGGGCAGAGGAGCTGTATTCATCCTTAAAGTTTGCATACCCGTGTAGGCTCATATTGTTATTAGGTATAGCCTGGTACGGCCATGTCGCTGAGAAACACATTAAGCTGCACATCCAGTATTCCCTCTGACTCTTGATTCACGCCATAGGTTTCTCCATCTTGTTTAACAGTGACCAGACATTTCCCATGACAATAGATAGTAGACATTTTTAAACTCTGTTTATCCAAAGCCTTCCACTGTCTTCGCTGTTGCTTCAGTCTCTTTTTCTTTCCACCTTTGCATCCGTGGTGTGTTTTTTCCAGGTGTCGATCCCCAGGCTTAGGGAGGGGCAGCCATCTGCCTTGACTAGTTGTGGGTTAGGGAAAGTGCCAGTGTCTCTCCACTACCTTCCCCAGAAAATGCAGTGACTGTGTAAATAAAAAACAGTGGCAATGTGGACTGGGCAAAGAAGTTAAATCTGTTCTTTGATAGATTTGATTGTACTGCAGTCACTAGTCTGCAACCACACATCACCCCCTCCCTCCTCCAACCTCCTCCTTTT
>VUQH01042407.1:0-14869 GCA_015106775.1 Etroplus canarensis | reverse complement strand
CACACACACACACACTCCTACACACACACACACACACACACACACACACACACACACAAACATATACACTCTGGCTGTGGCTGCTTTCCGCCTTGGCAGAAGGGGAGCATGTTGTCCTTCCAGTGTGATTTCCTCCTTTTCCCTCCCGCCTGCCATCTTCGTTCCCTATGCCCTGTCAGCTTTGCCCCTCTCCTTGTCAGCGGCCATATGGCTACCCCCTCGCCCCTCTGTGTGATCCCCTAGACTCCTTCCCCGTGCCTCATCCCCCTGTTGGATCTTCACTGACAGCTCTAAATGCACCACTCAGCCTCAGGATCACTGGACTTACAATATAAGCACATTACAGTAACTGAAAACAGTTCACTCAGGATTGTGGATGATCCAGAAATGTTCTTCTGTAATATTCTGTGGCTAAGCATAGTTTATTAAAGTAAGATTTTCAACACTGTTGTTGTACATAATCATAAATATTAAATAATAGCCACATGATGCTAAATTAACTGATCGTGCCAGGACTGCAGGTAATGTCTGCTGAAATTATCTGAAACAAACTTGACAAGTGTTTCCTTAGATGGGTTAGGTCTGAACTGAACAAAGTTTTATAAACCTGTCTCTCACTTTCATGCTCTCTCTATACTCTAAAACTACCATCAACCTGGAACTCTGTAAGCAGGCCTGAGCTTTGTGTATATGCTTCTTTGTGTGATGGAAAGCAAAGTGTGATGAAACACCATACCCCCTATTATATGGAAGACTGTGTGATGGGGTCCCCCTGATCTCTCACAAAGACATAGGAGAGAGAAAGAGACAGACGGAGAGCAAAAGAGACTGCCAATGTCATTACTGCCGGCTGACAAATCTGCCATCAAGACTAGGGGTTGTAAAAATGTGATTGCTAAAAGCTAATGTCAAACGTTATGTTGAGCTGTCATCTGCTATTAGAGTGGATTATTGCCACCGTCTTGACTCCAAGAAGGACGGGGTGGAAGGAAAGGATAGCAAAGAAATGGTAGGAGACTCACAAGGGAGCATGACAGAGAGCAAACAAAAGGTCTTACTGACAGGAGACTGATCAAAATAGTCAAAGAGTGGAGAATGAATGTCCTTCAGACATTCAAAATGTCTAAACAATGAGGAAGTTTCATGCAGTCTAAATGGTGACAGGCTGAACACTGCTGTACATAAACTTTAAACTGTAGTGATCAACGCTCATGGCTGAAGGCATCGTTCTCTTAATAACTGTCATAGTCTATCAGACCAAGTCTGAGTGATCGCTGGTAACAAGATCCTTAAGTCCTAATGGCCTCCAACTAGTCCCAGTCTGCAATACTAAAGCACAGATGGACTCAAGCTACAAAAGATTTTATCAAATGCAGCAGAACAAAGATTGTTTTCTTCAGAATGCTGAAATGTTTGAAGAGGTAAAAAGTTGGTTATAGAGAATCAGTACTGTTTTAAGCATACTACTGTCTTCTTCTTCTTCTTCTTTCGGCTGTTGCCGTTAGGGGTCGCCACAGCGGGTCTTATGAATCTGCATATTTGATTTGGCAAAATTTTTACGCTGGATGCCCTTCCTGATGCAACCCTCCCCATTTACTCGGGCTTGGGACCGGCACTAGGAATACACTGGCTTGTGGGCCCCTGTGGCTGGGTTTTTAAGCGTATTACTGTACTGTAGCATTTTAACTCAATATAAAAATCCTTTACTATCAAAATTAATGTGAATAACATTTTTAGTAATTGTATTTTTTTCTGCACCATTAACACCCACAGCAGCATAATTCAGCACTCATGGAGAACTTTATTTTGTTGTGTATCAATCTGTGATGTGCAGTGCACTCAGAGAAGTATTTTATGTATTTATGTATATATATTTGACTTTTATTTTTTTATCCACTTACGTTTTAATCTCTTCCCAACACTGAAAGAAGTGGAGTATGCCTTAGCATTTAAAAATGTAAATTTCCCAACACACAATGAGGTAAAAACATGCATGATCAAGAAAAAAATCCCCACTCGCCCTATGGGCGGTCTTTTGTCCTTCAAGCTTGGGTCCTCTACCAGAGGGTTCTGAGCAGTATCTAGCTGTTCTTAGGACTGTGCTCTTCTGGACAGAGATCTCAGATGTCATTCCTGGAATTTGCTGGAGCCACTCTCCCAGTTTGGGGGTCACTGCCCCAAGCGTTCCGATTACCACGGGGACCACTGTTGTCTTCACTTTCCACATCTTTTCTAGCTCTTCTCTCAGCCCTTGGTGTTTCTCGAGCTTCTCATGTTCCTTCTTCCTGATGTTGTCATCACTTGGGATGGCAACATCCTGTGTTTCTGCTGCCTGAGGTATTCACCAAGCATATGATCAGCCGTGGCCATTTTTCTGATGTACTCGTTGTTGTTGTTTCATCCTGGATAGTGGCTCTGACATTCACTACTCCTTCCTAGCATACAGTCTCAGGGTGCTGGATTTGGGGTGAAAACCTTCTTGCATTGCAAGGAGCTTTCTTGTCTTGATGTCAGTGGCTTCTATCTCCTCTTTTGGACAGCTTATTATCCCAGTAGGGAATCTAATGACTGGAAGGGCATAGGTGTTGATTGCCTGGCTCTTCTTCTTCCCAATTAGCTGACTCCTCAGGACTTGCCTTACTCTCTGCAGGTATTTGGCGGTTTTGACTTGCCTAGTGACCTCTTCATGGTTGCCGTGTGTGTATATATATATATATATATATATATATATATGCTAGTATAAAATTGGAATATAGGCAATGCTGTTACATCAGTGTGTAATAGGATATTTTTTCCAACCTTGAAGCTCCTTCAGGGGAAATAAAAGGGAAACACTGCATGTTAAAGAGTGCTAAATGAGTTACATATATTAGATAGGTTACGTGAATCTTTCCCTCAATTTCATCAACGATGCAAAATTGTGCAAGTGGAGCCAATTACACAACCTAATTTAAAAAATCTATCATCCTTGAAATAGTCTTTAATGTAGCCATATAGTTCAATCGATTGTGGTGAAACCCTAAGAAGAACTAGTTTTAATTGAATCCCGTTTACTGTTCTGATGATTGTCTTCAAGTTGCCAGCAAAGCACTTCTCTCCCTTCATGACCAGCTGCCTGTATGTCATTATCACCCATCACATTCCAGTAGCAGTTAATACATAAAAAGTATCTACTAAAAGTCTAAAGTGCCAGCTTTCTGAAGTAAATCAGCAATCTTTACTGTGCTCAAAGAGAGCTGAGGGGCACTAAATCTGGCATGGTGCTGCACCAAAATGAAGCATCAATCACATCAGCGTACACATATGTGATTGTACACATATATACATTGCCTGGAGGGTGGAAAATAGGAAGCTTCAAGGAGGATGAGTAATGATTATTAATAATGGCAGCTGCCCATTAGGAAATTAAAGCAAACAGTGTACACACATTCAACACAAACACAAACACCCTGTCATCTGTCAAATCCAATTTGATTAGAATCCTCCATTTCATCACATACACACGTTTATGATTTTGACGTCAGCAGCTTGGCGTGCGTGGACAGAGAGGAGCTCAAAGGCATCGCTGAGTTTACTGTGAAATTTTCCACCCCAACTGTTTCTGATAGTTATGTTAATGGGTCACATATGTGTGTGACAAATTAACTTTGATGTGACGCAAACAACTGGTAAGAGTTACACAGATGTTACAGAGGTGTACAGCGTCATCATGAGTGATAGCATGTCTGTCATTGTAAGTGCTCATGTTATTTTTTATTCATATTATTTATCAATAAATGAATTGTGTTTGAGGAAGTGGCTGTCAACTAATTTCAGTAATGAAATATTACCATCAATAGATTCTGTTTTTAAAAATGATTTTTTTTAAAAACACTGGCTTAAAACGAAATGGTTTGTGTACTGCATTAACATTCCAGCCTTTTTAATGTTTCTGCTTATGCCACTTGCAAGAAAAAGGCAAAGCATTTCTTATATACCTGGTACTTCAGTTCTCATAAGCTCATAATCATAAGCTCATAAATGTTGTGAATAAAATACACAGTAGATCCTGTTGACTGCATAGTTGATGTAATGTCCAGCCTGGGAGGTTTTTAGTATTTCACAACACTAAGGTATGAACAAAGAGAGTAGAGATGGAAATGTGATGCGTCAATCTGCTGTAGCACATCCGAATAATGTTCCCCATACAGTGAGCTATAAAAATCAGTGGCTATATCCTAACAGTGCATTTCTATGATTTATGCATTATTAGTTTTTAATGCATCCTGCCTTCCACACTGCTCTATAGATGGCCACATATTCTGGGCTGCTGTGTTTTCCAGTTACAGAAAAGAAAAACTGCCTACAGTGCATATGTTGTAATAGTATCTGGCAATCTCATCTAAAAACAGAATTCAGCCAGCACAAAATCAGTTTCAGTCTTATTTGCGACCCAGTAAAGCTGCACAAGCGTGTCCTTAATAGGCTTTTGGTACTGTTTTTCCACACTAAACTTGGCATTATTATTAATAACTAATGAACTGTGCACAACTATACTAACTCTTTGCAACAGCACATTTGCATACAGCAAGCCATGCATTGCAGCATAATGCTTCCAACCCCTGTTTTCTCGAGCGTATCCATGTGTGCCTTCAAACTCATTAACTGGAACAATAGTCATGTTGGCAAATGCAACAAATGGCTGCAGGATTTACTGTGGAACAATTACATATTTTAAAGCAACACAAACCTTGTAGAGCAAATAAAAGATCACCTCTTGTATCTCTTGAAAAGGGAACACAGTAACACAGTCCTCACTAAGTGCTGATGACATATGAAGAGAAGTCAAATACTGCTGATTCAGGTAAGCAATGTTCTTTGAAGCAACAATTGTACACTAGTGGGGTTTCCTACAAGGTGAATGGGTTGCCTAATGTCTAAACTTCATCCTGCAGCAAATACATCATTCTACACACTCATGACTTGATAGTCAGCTAAACTTTTTTCTGTTCAACCAAACTTGAATATACAGAGCTCCATCAAAGACACTACTTGGAGCGAGGCTTAAGGCTATTCTAGGTTTCACAATGCCCAGCACTTTTCCATTCAACAAAGCTGTTCTAAGATAAAGTCTATTAATACTGTGTTATATCACATCTCACTAGGTTGAATTATGCATGATTTTCTTGATGGCCGAAAGGTTAAATTCTGTCTTTAAGTATGATATCATCAAACAAGAGCTCAGAAATAACATAAAAGGAAGCCGAATGAGAAACAAAGAGGCAGACTGAAGAAAGAATGTCTCCCATGCTATTTGTCCTCAGTGAAACTGCATTTGTTCTTTTGTCATCCTCTGGGTACGAGGGAGTTATGTTCCCTGTAGACAGCTGGTATTGACCTTGTACAAGGAAATCAGACCTAGAGAGAGAGAGTACAGAGAGTGCAGGTGAATGAAAGAGAGACAGTGACAGAAGAAGGAAATACATGTGTGTCTATTTGTGTGTCTGCAGATGTGTACAGTACATGTCTGCCTGTTTGCCTGTCTTGCCTGTGACAAGTGTCTGGTGTGACTGCACCACTGTGTATATGTGCGATGAGTACTTGCCACACTGGTGCGTATGGTCCTCCATGCATGCGTGTGTATGTGTGTGAATGTGTGTGAGCAAAGCAGAAATGAAAGGCAGGAGTCCCATCTGTTGTGGTGTAATGACTGTGCTATTTGGAGGCAGGAAAGGTTTGGTGTGGGAGCAGCTGGTACCTCGCCCGGTGACCTTTTAGCATTCCTCCTCTCACCATCTGACAGATGTGTCAACTCGATTATTTCAAAAGGCCCTGAATAAATAAGCGATTGTGAGAGAGTGCCGCCTGCTAACCCAAAGAGTCGACGCAACATAGTCTCCCCATACACATAGGTGAAAGTGGATGCAACAAGAAATATGCCTGCAAGCACGCAAACACACTCTTAATACATGCAAAGGCAAAGACCAACACCGGGACATGCACAGCAAACAACACAATCAAATTTGCCTCCACTGAACAAAGTAAATGATCACAGAGGTGAGCGAACGCATCACCCCTGTTGTTGCATCGCTCATTTATTACTTCGCTCGCTCTCCTTCCCACTCTCTTTCTTTTCCTATCATCTGCTAAATAGCTGTTGAGTCGCTGGTATGAGGCTTGGTAAAAGGGGTACAATGGGGGTGAATTGAATGCCATTGTGGTACAGGTGCCCTTGGAGCACCGCTATTAGGTGACTATGGGTGGAGGAAGGGAAGCTGGGGCTGGGTGGTGGGGAGCCTCAGGTGTTGCTGGGAGGCCGCCGATGGACTCTCATTCCCTAGTGGAACCTACAGCGGACGGAGGGGAATGGGAGTCTGTTGTGCATTCTGTATGTGTGTGTTTGAGTGTGTGTGTGTGTGTGTCTCAATGTGTATGAAGGGGTGGGGGGCTAATTGACTCACTGAGTGATTGGGGGACTGTGAAGAGGCGACCGCAATCAGACCTGCCCTGATAGAGTTTGATGCCTCCCTAAATAGTTTTCAAATGGAGGAGCAGGTGCTGTTTTTCCGAAGCAATCCCCACTGCCCGGGTGTATAAGAGAAAAGCGTGTGCAGTCATGGTTGTGTGCAAGCGTGTCAGTACATGCGCACCAGAAAGATTGTATCCAGGTAATTGTGTGGGTTTTGTGTCATTAAGACTGTTTTTTGTTAGACTAATCAGAGAGAGAGTATCACAATTGGTACAGTATGGGCATTGTTCCTTTTTATCTTTTTTTGTCTGCACTCAGGATGCCCTTAATTTTACAATTAGCATCACACATTTAATGCCTCAAAATATCAAAAACAGATTGAATGAAAAGACTTTTCATTCCACAATACCTCCAAATACACAAAAAGGTAAAAGATGACAAAAGAAACTGAGTTTATGTGAGAGAGCGGTGAGAGAATACAAAGGAGGGATAAATCCCACAAGGGAGCCTATGTTACCTCAGAATTCAATTTTGGCGGGTAAAATTGGAGAAAAGCCCTTCATTTTGTCTACTTCTCTGTGTTAAGAATGACTTGTGTTGAAAATCCTCTAATGCTCTTGTGCCAAGCCCCAGGGATTTTAACTGGCCTTGGACCATCCATCTCTCAGCAAGTGTGAAATGGCCTACATCAAATCATGTCCAGTCCTCTTGATTTCACTCAGTGGATCCAAACTTATTTGAGCTGGTTATTGGGATGTCATGCTTTGAGATGTGTAAAGGCAGACGTGGCACAGTTCATTCTCTCCCTGTTTTATTGCCTTGTTTTACATCAACTCCATATGACATGCTTTGAATAACCCACCAAGTGCTTAGGAAAATGGATTATTCAGACAGAATTTATAACACTTCTGGCACGGGAGTAAAGACATGTGGGAGTGCTCCAAACATATGCAACAGAAAACTGACTAGAATGGATTTGCATTTTTTAAAAAGCCAGTTTGTAGCTTTTTTGACAGTCCAAACTAATATCAACCCAGCTTAAGCACTGATGCAGAATCAACATCAGGGTTTTTGCCTGCTGGGTCAAGACCATGCACCAAATCTGTGGTCGTTCCTGGACTCCTGTCTGCCAGTGCCTCTGTCAGCACAGCAAGTATTTCCCATCTATCATTTCCATTGATCTATAATAATGACAGATGGTCGTTATGGGTGGGGAAGACAGATTGCCTTCAGCACAGCGTGGCTTCACAGGCAGGTTTAGGCAGCACAGGCCGTATGTGTGAGCGTGTGTGTATGCGTGTGTTCATGTGGTGCACTGGAATATCCAATATCTTATTTTGTCTGATAAACAAAGACTTAAGTCTATTTAACTTTGCTTTGCACAGAGAATTATTGAGAGAGAATAAAGCATCTTCAGGACTTTAGGCTTTCAGGCAGGAGCCATAGGTCCAGAATAAATGGATCATTAATATGGCGTGCAATTTGAAGAAAACATCATCAAACCTAAGCATCCTCCAAAAATATCCATCCTAATGCATACGCACAGGTATTTCTTTGCATGCCATTCCTATTTGTTACTGGATTATCAATAAGGAACATCTGCCAGAGAAGAAAAAGGCAATTCTAGTTTTTAGACACCTAAAATCCCATTAGAGAATCTGGGTCACTAACCCATTCACTCATGTAATGTGCCCAGACACTATCCAGATGTGTAGCATGTGGAAGGAGGCAAGGATGCATGCTTTCCTCCATAGCGTTTAGCTGAATTGTTGCATTTTGCATGGGGAGACAGAGACACAGTATACTGATAGATAAATATTATGTACATTACAACTGCTGTTTCATGTGCAGGGAGTTATGAGGTATTTAGCGTTCTTTAGACAGCACCTTTCCCCAAAGCATTTGCAGGTTTGACAGTTTTATGAATTCTGATCTTCACTGTCAATAGAGGATGTCAAAGTCAAGACCAAAGATCTGTAAAATGTGTGTTCTTGTGTTTAAATACTTATGATAATTGCTATAAACTATGTATTATCATTGTTTATAAGTAATGTGGAATTAATAACAATTGTCAAAACATGCTGTTAGTGCATTTCATACAGAATAGATGTAAAATGTCCTCATTTACAGTATGGCATTTAGGAGACAATGAAAAATGCTTTTACAACTTGTTGGAACGAACAATTGTCTTAATTATTGGCTTCAATTGACTGTTTAATCTGTCAATCATCATCTTAATTAATGCATTCAGTTTTGCTACCGTTCTTGGCAATGTTTATCACAATTACTTAGTCAAAAGTTACAGTTTGAGATGTTCAAAAGATATTCAGTTTACTATCACAGAAGATTAGAAAAACCAGAAGATTTTAGCATTTGAGGGTCTTTTAAAACATTTCTTGAAATCATTTGAATTCATTAATTGTTTATACTTTTATGTCATCAGAACTGCTTATTAAAAAAATCAGTCATCAGAACATTGGCGGCAGGAGTGTAATTTTTCATTTAAAACGCTTACATGAAAAACTATAAACAAAACATAGCACACCAAGTGTGTAAGTAAGTATAAATAATGCAGTAATAAGGTATCATTACACATGTTCCGATATTATTGAAGTCAGAGGTGGTCATTAGAAGTTTATTTTTTCAGACAAGTCTTTATCTACATCTTATCACAGCTTTCAGAGGAAATTAAAAAAGTGTTGTGTTTCAGGTCACACAACTGCACAGCTCCTTCTTTTTCATTTATTAACTGCAAACCTTAAAAGACTAGCTCTAACTAGTTCAGTATGATTTATTCATAAGGCTATAGATCTGCATAAAACCATGTCCATGTAGCAGTCAAGCTTGAGAGGTCGATAAGTGGTCGATGAGTATTGTGGTTACAGGGGGATTATTCATCATTCTTTTGACTGTTCATCCACCATTCTGTCTGTGGGCATCAATATCAAACTAAAATTGCCCCTCTTATTGCAGTGAAGACAGTATGTGTGTTGTCAATATTTTGGTGGTTATTTGATACATTAGCAGGATTTTCGGTCATAAGGTTGGCTAAATCAATAACTGTATCCTACGGGAACACAGAGGGTCTTTACGGAGAAAATCACATTCATATTTAGGTTCAAATATCAATCGAGATGTCATTCAATATAACACAGCTCAGGGATTAACAAAGTATGATTCATTATTTACATGAAATAGAAGCATCATAAATCGTATGTGTAATTTTTAAAAATGTAAATAAATTTGGTAAAATAATTCTTCACCCTAAAACCATCCTTTTAATAGAAGGCTAGCAAGGAATCAGTGTTTTCTGAAGAAAGAAGCCAGTAATTAGTTTATAATAACCACACTATCAACCAATAAGATAAGATATATACTTTATTGATCCCCTAATGGGGAAATTGCAACCAAATCTCAACACTCTGGTTGTTATACACACACACTTTTGTTGAACGTGTAGTTCTGAATAATACACACACTCAAAGCTAGTGACATGCAGTGGTGAGAAGTGGGAGACACAAGGCAGCCCATTACAGGCACCAAGGAGCACTGTGGGGGATGGGTGCCTTGCTTAAAGGCATCTTTGGGGTGAGCTGACTCCTCTCCAGACCTCCGGTATGCCCCTACAAGTAAGTCCTTGGTGGGTCCTGAATTTTGGCCTCAAGCCTCCACAGGCAGGTTTCAAACGAGCACCGCTCTGGTTCCCAACCAGACACCAGCAGAATGAACCACTGCCACCCCCTTAGTGAGATAGTACACACTTAATTTATCATTTATAAAGAATTACTCCTACATTAATATGCATTTTGGTTTGGGTGATGGCTAAATGTGTGAGAAATGTACTGGCTACAGTATATTTGTGTATTTTGCAAACTTAAAGTGCATTATGTTTGCATCTTGCAATAAATAATTTTATGTTATACACTTTTGAGGTTCATTAGTAAATCCTTTGTAAGACATAGACTGTCTTCACTTTAGACGCAATGCTTAAATTCAACAATTACTAACTGCTGGAATTAGCCATGAACGATATCATCATATGTATAAATGTGAATCTAAAAACTTTATTAACCGCCTACTTGGACGTCTTAAATCATACTGTAAACCATTAACAGCTCCTAAATAACTGGTTGTTGTAGTTTTTAATTTAGAAATAGTGAATCTGTCATTTATTTAGTAAGAAGACATTGTGATGAAACGCATTATGTTTGAGGTCATTAATCAATAATAACCCATTTATATATGTTTAGAAATTACATACTAATGCATGCTAATGTAGTAGTAGCATGGACCGATGCCTCACTGATGCTTAATATTGTTATTATAAAAACCAAGAAGCTTTTCAGGGACAAATTTATGTCCACAGTTTACAAATCGGAGGGCACAGGTTACAAAACCTTGGGTGCCTGATTTATAAACTGTGTGTGCATGGATTGCAAGACTGAGGGCACTAATTACAAAAAACTGGCACGGATTACAATCCGAGGCCACATATTTACAAATGACTTCTTTTTGTTTGTCTGTGGGGGAGGGAGGCGCCATAGAAACTCATAACACTGGTTTAAATGTGTGGTCTTGGTTGCCTCTTGTCTTTTAACAGTGGAAAAAAACAATACATTTCTATCCAATAACCTGACAACCTGACAGTACCAGTTTCCACAGATATAAGAAGTTATCTTGCTACAGCACACAGTGATAACAGCAAAATTCATGCTTGATGTAACTTACCTCTGGTTCCAAAAGCTACATTTAGGTTGCATAAAGTGGTACTGGTAAAGTGGTGATATGTTAACCTTGTTGTTGAGGCCAGCAGCAAGAATAACATCTATAATTCAAAATGGTTACTGGGGGCATAGTGGGGCTAAAATCGCAGAGCTGTCCCAATCCAAACTATCTCCTATGGTGAACTTATAAGCTTGAATCTTCATCATGTCCCAAAGGTCTCAGCAGTGAGTGGGGCCCCTTGGGTCTGGCACCAGCTCCTTGATTTAGATGAGCCCATAAAAATTCTAAATGGAGATAGGAGGCTAGTTGCTTAATTGACCTTTATTGGGATTTCTGCTTCATTTGAAGACTGGATATTAAATTAACATGATAATTCAGGCCCAACGTGTTAATGCCACTATTGACCCCCCTCCTCACCCTCCACATTTTAATATCACCCTGTAACTTTTATGGCTTCCATTGATTTAACGCTGCTTTTTATTAACTGGCTTTAATTTTCCATATTGGCACACACTTACACAAAGAATTTTATTCCAGTTGAGCGGTGCACTCTTACAGGATTGAGGGTTTATGGGGCCATTTCTATTAAAAAAAACCTCCCCTATTCTCACTGTGACATATATAAGCTGTAACATGGAGATAAGATCTTATATGTATAGGGAGACCATAGGATTGGTTACTGGGGCAGGATCTGTAAATCTCATGACTTTCAGTGGAATAGTTTAATTATGATATTGTGACAAAGTGTTTTATATAAACACTCGAAGGATTGTTTTGCATAATAAAATAATTAGAATCATAATGTATTGGTTTCATTATGCAGTCTAAGAAACACAATAACACCAACTAATTAGAAAACAATATATATTGAACAATATTACCTTTTTTCTGTAACAAATGGGTAAAGAAAATGCTTTAGTCTAGCAATACTTCACCCTTCTGATTATCACTTCAAATATAATGAAGCTCATCACCTCAGCTGAAAAGCACTTTTTAGCTTGCCTTATATTTATAATATAGATTTACATAGCACAAATGCCTACATTACACAGCTATTCAAAGAGAAAGGAATTTTGTGTTCAGGTTTTAGGAAGAGGAAGAAAGAAGAGAGCGCTACTGTCCCCTTGTGGCAACAATGTGAACTTTATAAAGCTAATGTCAAATTGTGAGCATCTGTAGGCAGGTTGGATTTTGAGTAAGACAGAGCACTCAAACTAAAGAAAGAGCAATGTGTGGAAAATTATACTTATTGGGAAAGTTTTTGGTCAAAAGCTGTCCTAGTGATGATGATGATGATGATGATGATGATGATGATGATGGGAAAAGTGCTAATGTTGGATTAGGTTGCCAGGTTCACAGTTTGAGGCCCAGCAAGATTGGTATATCATCCACACATTTATAACATCCATCTGAAACCCTTCAAAGCTTGTAAATGAATCTTTAAACAAGCATGAGCCATTTCATTATGTACAACTATATAAAACTCCCTGATTGTTAAATTGCTTAAGTTTTAGTTGAAATTGTTTCATTAAAGTGTTAATTCAACTGTTACTGAATATTCTGAAAGATTTGGTGTTTATTATTGTTAAATTGTACTGTGTTAACAGGTACTCCTATTACTGTAGCTTTTTCAACTCAAGTTAAATGATGACTTATAGCTCCATCATGTACCTAAAAGACACAGAGTTACACACTGATCTGTGTGTGCATGTGTGTGTGTGTGTGTGTGTGTGTGTGTGTGTGTGATAGCTAGAGAGAGAAAGCACTTAAACTAGACATGGGACATTCTACACAAATGCACACAAGACAAATAGGGACACACACTGCCAGTCTCACAAAAAGCCAATAACGCACCAGCACATTAGAGGCGAATTGCTTCCCGTATGCAGCCCCTTTTCCCCTCTCCTAAGTGGATGCATTATCATTTTGTCTGTCACAAAAAAAGAGGAGCCAAAGAATATGAATATGCGTTTACATCTGTCTTCCATTAATATGCATGCCTGAATCCACATCTCAACACAAAGCCAATTTTCTGGCCATCTGTGGGATGGCTGGTAGAGGTAATGAATATTCTTTATGAATATGTTTTATTTTGCGAGGTGGCGATACATCATGAGCATGCTGTTGTCTTTCTATGCTCTCTCTCTGTCCCTCTTGTTCATTCTCTGCCTCTCTGAGATGCTGGGAACTTTTACTGCACAACTTGATGAGTTTAATTAGACTGTAAAGAGGAGGGATGGATGGATGGATTGCTGGACAGATGGAGGAGAGGCTGGATGGAGAGAATGAAAAAAATATCTTTTACTGCACAGACTCCCTCTCTCTCTTTCTCTAATAGGAGCCTTAATAAGCCACACACCTGCTCTGAATGGTGATGCTGGAGAGAGAAATACGGTTGAAGCTAATAGCTATCATGACTTCTGCAATAACTAGTCTGCACTCCTGATGTTCATTTAATTACCAAAGTAAGTTATGACCAAGATACACCTCGCTGAATACTCAGTGTCTTTATTATGATTTCTGTTGGTTGTGCACATAAGCAAAAGTCTCTTTGATTTCAGAGCGTATTTTACTGAATTGATGGCAGTAAAATATTGAAATGATTTATTAATTCTCTGTCACATGCTGTTTTAGATCAGTTTTGGGGTTGTTACTCTTAAAATAAAAAAGTAGCAGTTAAATCAGGATTACATCAAAGTTCAGCTCTGAGCCCCTTCTAATTTGCAATGGTGAGGGATGGGTTGACAGATGAGGTCAGGCTGGAGTCTCCATGGACTATTATGTTCACAGACAACATTATGATCTGTAGTGAGAGTAGGGAGCAGGAGGAAGACAGTCTGGAAAGGTGGAGGTATGCACTGACAAGAAGAGGAACGAAAGTCATTAGAAGCAAGACAGAGTACATGTGGTTGAATGAGAGGAAGGGAGGTGGACTGGTGAAGATGTAAGAAGTAGAGATGGTGAAGGTGGATGAATTTAAATACCTGGGAATAAACCATGTATTGTATGTTTTGAAGATGTGACACTGACAAAAAGACAAGTGGCAGAGCTGAAAGTGGCAGAAATAAGATTGAGATGGATATGTGCAAAGAAGGGATATAAACCAGCCACAGGGGCCCACAAGCCAGTGTAGTCCTAGTGCTGGTCCCAAGCCCGGGTAAATGGTGAGGGTTGCATCAGGAAGGGCATCTGGAGTTAAAACTTTGCCAAATCAAACATGCGGATTCAGAACACGACTTCCATACCGGATCGGTCGCAGCCCGGGTTAACAACGACCGCCTCCGGTGCCATTAGCCAACAGGGTGCCGGTGGAAACTGTGCTACTGTTGGCTGAAGACCAAGGAGGGGGAGAGGGGGAAAGCGTGTTAGGAAGCAGAGAGAGAGAAGGAAAGGTAGGAGGGTGGAGGTGAGAGTAGGAACTTTAAATGTAGGGACTATGACTGGTAAAGGGAGAGAGCTGGCTGATATGATGGAGAGAAGGAGGGTAGATATATTGTGTGTGCAAGAAACCAGGTGGAGGGGAAGCAAGGCCAGGAACATCAGAGGTGGATTCAAACTGTTCTACTATGGTGTAGGTAGGAAGAGAAATGGAGTAGGGGTCATCTTGAAGGAAGAGTATGTGAAGAGTGTTCTGGAGGTGAAGAGAGTGTCAGAATTATAACTTTGAGGCTGGGAACTGAAGGTGTGATGCTGAAT
>VUQH01042401.1:0-14954 GCA_015106775.1 Etroplus canarensis | reverse complement strand
ATGAAGCCACGGGGTGATGTAAAGGGAAAGGGAAGCAGGAAGAGAAGATCACAGGTGTGGTGAGTGGCACTTCATCAAATATAGATTGATATACTCTACAGCCTTACACTGCCTTTGTCTTAAATCTGGGACAATGCACACACAGAGATGATTTAGGGTTTTGAAAGCAAAGCTGCCCACCTCCTCCTTCTAAATACCTCATCATTCAAGGGGAATAGCCAAACAAAGACAACACCCATGTCATGCTCAAACACACACTGTCGTTACACCAAGCTGCATGTTAATCTTCTTGGCGCGTCACAAAGCTACATTTATCAAAAATGAATAAGGACTTAAGCTGTGTAAAAAAAAAAAAAAAAAAAGCCATTACTAACTGTCTTTACAACCCTTTGCCCCTCCCAAACACACGGCTGACACAGTTATTTAAGGTACTATAGAGTGCAGCTGAAGTATGTCTGAATGCAGATGTTGAGGGGGAGCAGCCTGTCTCATTATAACACAACACTAAAGCTCAACACAACAGTAATGGTCCATTCTCTATGAAGGTGTGTGTGTGCATTATATTTTTCAGTGCTTTTCCCCCCACAAGAAATATGGTGGATTATGTTGGATGCTCTTTTGTCAGGTGCCACCAAAAACATATACTCACAGTATCCCCTTAAATGGACACTTTATTCAAAGAATTACATGATTGTGCGTTACACAAAGGCAACACATCAGTAGTTAGTGCAGGATGAAATGTAGACAACACAAAAAAGCTGGAGGAAAAAAAAGAAAAAAAATCAATGTTTGCTTTTGATCATGCATGTCATCCCACTGTGAGCAAATGTGAACAAAGGACATCACTGGATCTTTGTACTGTGTGACACTCCAAGGCATATTTGGGTCCTTCAAAATCAATGGACATGCACGTGGGACTTACTGACACAGTTTTCTATTGGAAATCTGTCTGTGAACTGTTTAATAAGCCACGCTCATAAGTTATCTTTTAAAACCATGATCGGAAAATAAGATTTACTGACAACCATTAGAGAACATCAGAGAAAGTTGGAGCTCAAAGTGGATAAAAAGCAAAAAGTAACAAAATTAAAAAGCCAACAAAATCCTCAAGGAAACAATGGCACCCTAAATCTCGTAAACAATACTGATATAAAATGGCTAGAACTTGGCCAGTATGCCTCCGATTTTAAATATGAACCTATGTGACTTCTGACTCTCATAAATGTTACCAAATCTTCTGTCCCTCAAAGACATTAACCACAAAGTTTGGAAACGATCCAGTAAACACATCAAGTCTTGTAGTGGTAAAGTTTTGACCTGGACTATTGGTAAATCTCTTTGCCAACCTTGAGCAGACTGCTGCTAGATCCTCATCAATATTTGTAAGGGTAT
Organism: Etroplus canarensis; assembly: GCA_015106775.1. Lineage (NCBI taxonomy): Eukaryota > Metazoa > Chordata > Actinopteri > Cichliformes > Cichlidae > Etroplus > Etroplus canarensis. Next base: position 13,562 of record VUQH01042401.1, on the reverse strand, counting down.
TCACTATGACAGGTAAAAGAAATGTCAAAGATCAAGGTAAAATGCAGCTTCAGTTCCACATCTCATGGAGGGCTAGCACTGTGCCAAAATTTAAAATCCTATATCAAAATTTTTTTGTGCTGCGATGACACAAATGATTTGCATCAGCAGTGGTGCTGATGATTTCATATACCCTGAAAGACCATTAACAGCTCTATTAAAATCGTTATCAGAATATGCTATACATGTCCTCATATGGATCAATGGGCATTCACAGCAAAGATCACAGCTTCTATAAAAAGGCCACAGGATTTATTTATCATATCACCCAGCAACTGGCGGAAAAACCAGACATTTTGAGACTTAGGTAAAACCAGTTCCTGCTTTTCACTTGAAATTTCAATTTTAAAAAATTCCTGTCATGAGGCCTTGGGGAAGTTGCTGCAGTCAAACTGTGAGTGTTATGAGTGTGTATGTGCGTAATTAGGCAGGACAGCATCCCACCAGCCAGTCGAACTGCTATCCACCACTCTCCCACCCCTCCATACTCCCTGTTCTACCCAGATACCCCTGCCCCACCTCACTTCTCTAACCCCTCCCACATCTACCCCTTGTTACTCTTCGACCCCAACCACAGGCCTGGGGGGATGACTGGGTGGAATGGGGGTTTTGGAGGGGGAGTCAATGTCTCAGGAGAGGTGGCAGTGTGTGTGTTTCTGTGTGACGTTACTGGAATGTGAACTGGTCAATGAAAAAATTGGTTAACTGGAAATTATATATATCTACCTTTTACCATTCTGAACCGTCAACACCCCCCCCAAGCACACACACACACACACACACCCCCACACTTCAAAATGTTTTTCGACACTGTCAGTTTGTGTGCATACGTGGGTGAGACTGAACACAAAGGAAACAGACAGCTGTGTTTACAAATGAGTGAATTCAAACAAGCCTAATGAAGCACTGGAGTGAAAGAGAACGCACAAACATACCAAAAACCTGATGGATGAAATTGGTTGTCATTGGAAGGATTTTATTTTCACTGAATTATGGTGGAAAATACACAACAATTAGGTGGAAATAACACTGAATTATGAACACAAGTTTCCATTTGCAAATTCACCTTTAGCAAATAACTGATTTTTTTTTTTCTAACTTTTGGAAAACACTGATTCATAAAGAATATTAGGACCTGTTTCTTTAAACTGTGCTAAGGCAGTTCAATACTGCCAGTGTTTTCTTATCATTAAAGAAGTTATGGTACAGTACATATGAATGTAGCTATAGGTATAGGTTGGTGTAGTATCTCCACTGGAGTCCTCTGAACTGCAAATAAATGCAAACACACATCTTGGAAACTGATGACAATATTTTCTCTAACTGTATGTTTTTCCCATACATCCCTTTGTTTTGGGGGTTGGGGGAGATGGCAACAGGGACGAGCAATGACTATGCATTATTAAAAAGCCCAGAGTGCACCGGTGATGAATGTCTGCCTGTTAAACGTGAAAGCCTGAAATCACTGAAAGCATTGTTTTATTGTGTGCTATTGTCTGCTGGTTACTTTATTTTTAAGTAAAATGGTGTGATAAGACCCTTGGGGTCTTTTGGTATGAACTGCAAAAATGAGTCATTTGTCTCTCATCTGCGTTTGTCATCGTCGCTGCACTTTTCTCCAACAGTTCAAGGTTTTTATCGGCATTGAAACACACAGAGTCATTCAAGTAAGTCAGACTTACTTGTTTGACTCCTCCATTCCTGTTCCCTTTCCTCCAGTGTATGAATGTGTTTTATTAGAATAACGCTTTTACTAACTCTCGGCAGCCTTTTATCTATTGTCTACACACAAAACAAGAAAAAGAGAAAGAGAGTGTGTGTGTGTGTGTGTGTGTGTGTGTGTGAATGCTCTGTTAAACAAGCTTTTGATTTACGATAAGATAGAGCTTCCTTAAAATACAAGCATGTTTACAGACAGAGGAATAGACAAAGAGACGTTTGTGTGCAGGGGCAATGCCGCTTATCTGGTGTCTGTCCAATCGCAGCTTGATTGAGATGATTTCCACATTGACCTCAATAGATCAAAGTGAATTCAACTGGCATCGGATGAATGCTCTCTCCCCCTGTCTAGCGTTTACTCCGTCCCACACACAGACACAGAAATATGCACACACTGTAAAAACACATCATGTGTTATTCATAAGGTTTGCAAATCATTAGTGTTTTTCCTGCACAGAAAAGCTATATTTTCTCCGTTTTACAGACGCACACATACACAAGGAGCTTATTTTATGTGGAAATATGAAACCATCCAGGTGAGGTGACAGCACAATACTAGAAAAAATGATGGCCTGACTCTATTTTTTGATTTACTTTAGCCAATAAACTGCAAATATACCATCAGGTAAGGTATAACAGAGACTAAAACACACACACACACACACACACACACACACACACAATGTAACACAGCAGATACCGAGAACAGCAAAAGTACTGATGTCTAAATAAAGAACTACTGCACTCTAGTGTTTAGATTCAGTCAACACAAGCTAAGGAGCCCAAACAAAAGCTTTCTGTGTGCACAGTGGACAAGAATATTTTATGACAAGAGGAGAAATTGATTGGGGATGAACATTAAGTATTTATTACATTCTTTGTCAGTGTGTAAAGGGAAGGCCTTTACAATAAACAACTCAAAATCCCATCATTCTGAACATCTGCTTAGATTATCTTAAGATGGCACTGTAGCCATGTAGTGTTGCCAATGCATTAAGTTTGGAACAAAGGTACTTTTTTTTTAACACAATGAGAAAAGAAAATACCTTTGGCCGTTTCCCCATATTTCTCCAGGGGGTTGTCATTACGGCAGATGAATCCACACTGGCAATGTGGCACAGTTTTTACACTGAATGCTCCTCCTGACACAACCCTTATGTCCCCACCTAGACTCGAATCAGAAGACCTTTCGCTTGCAAGGTGAATGTGTAAACTTCTATACTACAGAGTATACACTACTCATACATTAACAGAAGAATAGTCAAAACAGAAGAGTCTGAAATCTCCCGAACAGTCATGCTCCTAAAACATGTAGAGTCCGCATTTTTAATGGTCTTTCTTAGCTGCTCACAAGATGAAAACTTCAGCTTCCTCAAAAGTAAAAATGTTTCAGCAGCAGATGTTGGTCTTCTCTGTAGTGTTTTTAGGCATCTGCAATGGCCATGTGCATATTTCAACTGTGGCTCTGAATGTAGGAGGACTTTATATCACAAATATAGGTCAGTAAATGACCATTTTAAATGTTTTTTTGGCTTTTCTAATATTTATTTCAATGTTTTCTGTCAAAATTGGATGAATCAAATGATTAAAAATATAGATATAGCTTATCTATATGGTAAGAAATACATTTAAAATATTAAAATGTAACAGATCATTAAACCACTTCCTGACTTAGAAATATATACTGCACTGTTGTATAAAGCCATTACCAGATAATCTGAGAAATTTGGTTGACCCATAGCAACAACACCAAAAACTGCACAAGGGATGGCAACAGTTTTTCAGCTGCACAACAGAGATTTAAGATCCCCAGTGGGGATTAAAATGTATCTCCCTTATGATTTTTGCACTGCTTTTTGAAACAGTCTACTACACAAACAACAATCTCATCAAAAATGGACATGCAGTTTCAATGCTCAGTAGGAATGACACTGAGTAATGTGGGATGATCTAGATCCTGTACAGTTCTAACTTTTCTTTATCCCTCATAGCACCGCTATTTCAGCATGAAAACTACAACCAGCTAAATAAGAAAACAATGAAATGCAATCAGAGAATCAGATTTTACAAGAGCCTCACAAAAAAGTCCTAGTAAAATTCCTGCACATGCACATTTGCGGATCAACATTATCAGAATACCCTACAAAGGTGAGTTCTGCAGCTTCTTATTTCAACTTGTTCAATTGCAGTTATGCACAGGGGGTGCTGTCCGTGGCATTCTGCAGTCAGAAAGCCTTGCTATGAAGGTTGTCTCTGCAGAAATGTTATGTGCATGATTTGGCTTTGCAACTGATGGAGCAGTCACGTATCATACGTTTCTCAGTTGTCGGGCGAGAGGCAGGGTACAACCTGGACAGGTCACCAATCTGACACAGTCTGCTCACAGGGGGGCAACAGAGGTTAAAACCTGTGGCCTGCAACACATTTCTTCTGACTAAAATTGTTTATATTTTATAAAAAATTGTGATACTTTACAAAAAACATACAAAGATTACCACCTTAGTATCAAATGATCTAAGAGTGGCCTCTTGCACAGGTCTACCCTCTTACCTTTCTTTAGAGCCTCCTACATTCATATTTCTTTCAAGCAATATATGCAAGTTTAGAAATCTGAAGTCCTATGCTGAAATTGCCATATTGATATCAGTGTTACTTTCACATATTTGACAGTTCTCTTCCAGAGCCACAGAATATATTACACAGCTTTGCTCATTATTGTTCGGATATGAATCATTCATCACAACCGTAACTCCTAGAAATATTAAGATAATCACCCAATGAAACAGACACAACAGCAAAACTGCTATTGTTACTCATATCCACACGAGGGTGCTGTGAGAGTCTAGTCAACACCCAACAATCCCACTGAACCACCTCCAGTTTGTGGGAATTCTCTAGCATTATGTCTCATGCAACATATAGGAAGACTTGTCTCTTTATGTTTGGGTGACCTTTTGGTGAACCCGCATTCTTTGAGGGTCTGAGTGGTTTTCTGCAGTACTCAACTTATTGCATTCTGTTATAGTGATGTCAATCAAGGAGAAAAATCTAAATAGTGGACTTCAACTGCTCCATAAAGCAACATAAATACAGCTACCAAATACTGTGCAGCACAGCTGAGTGCTCTTGATGCTGGAGCTGCAGGGAAATTGGTTATCCAGTTTACACACCCCCGGAGTCAGGTTAACTGTACAATCATGATGGAGTACACCACACACACACACACACACACACACACACACACAAACAGACACAGACACATGAGAGGAAGGCAAAAAAAAAAAAAGAGTGAAAGCTGCTTTGTAAGGCAGCAGCAGATCTCTGCCCATTCATCCAGATCAGTCTGTTTTCTGTTTATTGATAAATGTATGGGCAGAGAACCAGAGAGCCCTAGCACACATTTTTCTGTTCTGCTTGAACTAAAGAGTAAAACACTGCTTCCAACACACTGACATCATGGTTAGCATTAAGGTGAATCTATTATGCTTATATAATGCTTGTCTGTGTCTGCTATAAAGTTTCAACTAATGAGCTTAGTGTATGTACAAGTACCTGTGAGCAAAATGCTGAATTTTTGCTACTCTCGGATGTTAATGATATTATAGACGGGGAATATCCCTATCCTTTGCTGTGAGCAAAGCAGCTACGCCCATCTGCTGTTTAAATCTTCTATTTACAAAGGGCAGCCAATCAAAAGAAAATGGGTCTAAAGGGATGGTGAAGTGAGCTAAAACACTTATCTCAGACAGTAGGTGAATTGAGAAGCCGCCCCAAGGCCCAGTACAAGCTAAATAAGGATCATACTGAACTGTGAATCATGCACATGTGTAGGAAAGCCCAAGTATAAAAACATGAAGATTGGAAAGAGTATACAGGGGTTTTCCTGGTTCAAAATGGGCCTTGTGTGAAGGTGACTAAACACATAAGTACAACTGGTCTGCACAAAGTTAAGAGTTTTAGCAGGTTTTTGTTTCTTGAAAGTCTAGTTTTATTTTTATTTTTAGTTAAATAAATGTATTTTCACGCCTACTTTTAGCTTTTAGTTTAGCTTTAGTTCACTATAATAACCTTAATCTGTGTCACCTTACTTAAATCTATTAATTTTCCTCTTATTTCTGACCATGTGATAAACAAAAACATATTTTATGCTTTAGTAAATCAAACTCCACTTCCTCTGGGGGAAAGTCAAAACCTCTGCATACCAAAATTTTTTTGAACACAGAACGAACATAGTATATGGTCCTCTTTTTTTGCAGGAAATTTAGAGTAACTAACAGAGTGAATTAGAAAAAGGAAAAAAAAACATAGGCAGTGAAAGTTGCACAATTAGCATGGCTTTCAATCAAATCCTGGGAGCAAATCACACTGTGCGCAGTGCTCTCAATTCATTTGCCAAGACCTTGCAGCTTAATGAGCAATTATGACAGCGCACCAACAAACAGTGTCTGGTTCTTCAACATTGAGCACACAGCCTGAACAGAGGAGGAGGACCAATCCTCTTCCAAGTATCATGCTACACCTACACATTTAACCATTGACCTGCAGGTTCTAAGTAGCTTGTGTTTCCAGATAGGATTGTACACAATGACACTCAACACTCAGGGCTCCTGTGACCTAAAATGCAAACAACTTTTTCCCTTTCTCTGCTATGGACTTTGGTCCTGAGATAAGAAAGCATTTCCATCCTGACTGTCAGACATAAAACACTATAAAATATGTATGTAAGTTCAGAATAAGTGATTTCAACATGCAAAACGTTGCACCTGTTTATTTGTCCATCTGTTTCCATCTCTGTTTAGCAAGAAAAGGAAGTGAAAGTGATGAGTGTGGAAAACAATGTCCTCAAGATAAAGGAAACTGAGAATCAGACAACAGAGAACACCTGTAAGTTCTAAGAAAAGGTATATTAACACCATCATACTTCAGTGAACACTAGTGTTTCTCTGAATTTCCTGAAGAATGCCACAGTAGAAGATGTCAGATTGCAAGACCACCTGCTGCGACAGGGTAGAAAGCTAAAAACTGCATTACGGAAAGCCATGGAAATATATATATACATTTATTTATTTAGGTTTAAACAAGGTTGCCATCTGACACAGTAACACTATCCCCACCACCACCACCTTCACATACCAGCAGGATGAATACAATTGTGTTTTCACAACTCTCTTACTGTCAACCAACATATCTGTAATTATTATCTAATGATATTACTTCATCTTCTGACCTAATATTCTCTAAAAATGTAAGCACTGGACTAAACTGTGGTTTGCCCTCTTTTAGCTTTTCTAACCACTTGGTTATTGGATGTCGTCTGTTGAACGTGGAACATTGTTCAGATTATGCGCTCCCTTGTATCAAGTCAGCAAATCTCTTCTGCATTCAGCTTCTATCTGCAACATGTGATTGTGAAAACCTCACAATAAAATGACATGTACAAGGCAGGAAAGTAGTCATGCATAAAATATTTCTCAAAAACTCCCAAAGGCCATTTAGATTTCCTCCTCTTGCTGCCTTAAAACGACAGCTATGACAACTTCACCATCACAGATTGCATTCATCGTTACTTCATAACAAAGCCCTCACGCATTGCTAATAGCTGAATGATATCTTAAGCTCATACTTTGAGAAATGAAGATTGGTGCTACATTAGTGGTGCATAAATTATAGCAAGACTGAAACACTGGTAAAATATGTTGATTAGTGCAGCCTGTGTGAACTAGATGCTTAGCTTAACATGTTACTGAAAATTAATAAGCATATAAAACTTTGGTCAGTTTCATAAACACATGACTAAATATATAAAAGGACAATTATAAAAAGCATGCCATTTGGCTTTTAGTCTAACATAATGGAAAGTCACAGGTTGTGGTGTTTTGTTTATTGTTATGTTCCGTACCTCAGGGTCACCATACTAAAGATTTTGAACGATGTCTTAACAGTAAAGTCAAAAAGTAATCATGAAATAAATATTCATGAATGAATACGTAAATCAACTATAACTCAACTATAACATTGAATTTTATTATTATTTTCTATTCCATGCTGAAGCTCATGTTTAATTATTGTTTCATAATTTTACTTTTTACAGCTTTGCAGTTTAAAAAAACAGCTTAACTATGGTAATTTGGTATTAGAGTCATCCCACAGTTGGTGCTGCAGAACAGCTCCAACTCAAGTTGTTTACAGTTATGGCTCCAACAGAAGTTATTTTGGTTGCGCTAAGGGTTGCTCTTCCAACAAAGTCAGGTTACTCTGTAGAGTTTCACAAGGTTCCATTTTTGGACCATTACCATCTAAATTAATAATTTGTTTAATGCTTCATCCTTTCTCCAATAATGTTTGCAAATGGCATAACCGTTCTCAATTCAATTTCAATTCACTGATCAAGGACACAAATGACAGTTTAACTGCTTATAATAGATAGTTCAGATTAAATAAGCTGTCTCGATAGTGTAGTGGTTTACACATTTAACTTGCTTCACCTGGGCTTGATCCCCGGTTCAAGCCCAGGTGAAGAAACAAGCCAGTTCCACAATGGGAGGGCATGAAGAGCATGCAATCTAAAAAGATGTGCCAAGTTACCAATGCAGATTAATCCACCGTGGCGACACCTTGGGGAAATACAACGGAGCAGCCAAAAGTACTTACTAAATAAACTATCTTTGAATATAAAAAATAAAATGTTAATATCCTGAGTGGCAAAACAATATACTCAAATAATTTATCTAAAATTATACGTGAGTCTGTTGAGATACAAGAAGTATCAACAGCAAGATTCCTGGGAATTATGATTGATGACTTTAAGTTGAAAAGAATGAAAAGGCCAGGTGAGATGAAAAATAAATGTCTATTGAAACAATAGTAAATGTCTATTTAATCTTTATTACAGCTTAGTTTATCTCTTTCTTATTGCAACAGAGTGTAGTTAGGGTGAGTCCTATTACTCTCGACAGAATTCTGTTTCTCCAGAAACGTTTTGTTTGCAAACCATTCAGAATCATATATTGCCCATCTGCTTCTTTATTTTTGAAACTCAATATACTTAATACTTACAACATCGATATCTATCATATACATTTTTATCACTAACATATATTCAAGTGAATAAGTAGTTCAAGATTTATTTCAGTGTTTACTTGCAGGTACATTCATACTCGACTTGTTAATCTTCACACCTTCATTTTCCTAAATTCCTCAATTGGTCAAGAGGTCAATTGTCTAAGATTTTAGGGTCTAAATTATGGAATGGTCCTTCCCATCCATTAAAAATAAGTTCCTCAATAAAATGTTACAAAGTAACAACTAAAGTATTTTTTGTTGATGTGTTACTTTTTCACCAGGAGACGTTTATCATTTCTATTGAGCCTTCATCAAATCAGGTGTATAAATCAATATTCCACTCACTACACTACACTTACATATCTAAACACACTCATACTGTATTTTACATTTTTTATTTTGATATGATTTTTATTGTTGCATATTTAAATCATTTTTGTTATTCCTAGTATGTAATTATTTTTATGTAGCCATATCATTTATTGTATGGCAATTTTGTTTCTTTGCATAAAACTGTGACATTTTCAATTTTAGTATTAAGCTGAGATTTCAATTGAAGTCCTTTGGATTTTTTGACTCTTCCTGCACTATATTCTATTTATTACCTTTGAAATTTGTATGCATTTTATATATTGTGAAAAACAATGTATTGAGAAAAAAATTAACTGACATACAGACGTGACAAAGTTTTCAAAGGACCATATGCAGTCCTGTGAATAACACAGACCATATGATTCATCAGCTTGTAAAACCACCTTTAGCAACAGTAACTTGAACTAATCACCTACTGTATGATTTATAAGTCTCTCACATTGCTATGGAATAATTTTGGCCCACTCTTCTTTACAATGTTAGTTCAGTTCATTGAGGGTTGTGGGCATTTGTTTATGCGCCACTCTCTTAAAGTCCTGCCACAGCATTTTAACTGGCCTCAGGTCTGGACTTTGACTGGACCATTGCAAAACTTTTATTCTTCTCTTTTTCAGTCATCATTCTATCATAGGTTTGCTGGTGTTCTTGAGATCATTGTCCTGTTGCATGACTCAATTTGGACCAAACTTTAGTTGCTGGACAGATGGCCTCACATTTGACTCTAGAATACTTTGGTATTCAGAGTTGTTCATGGTTGACTCAATGACTGTAAGATGTCAAGGTGCTGTGGCTGCAAAAAAAGTCGAAATCATCACTGCTCCACCACTGTGCTTGACAGTTGGTAAGAAGTGTTTGTGTTGATATGCTGGGTTTGTTTTTTACCAAACATGGCACGGTGCATTATGGCCAAACATTTCTACTCTGGTCTTGTCTGTCCAAAGACACTGTTTCAGAAGTCTTGTGGTTTGTTCAGATGCAACTTTGTAAACCTATGCTGTGTTGCCATGCTCTTTTTAGAAGAGGCATTATCCTGGAAACCCTTCCAAAAAAACCATGGATGTTTGCAGTTTCCCTGAGCATTGCACGGGCAGATGTGGGATGAATTTGCTGAGACGTCCACTCTTGGGAGATTGTAGCTTTGTGCTTATACACACCTGAATGCTCCAAACACCAAACAGCCTGTTTTTATTGCTTTCTGATGATCAATTAACTGTGCATAGCCCTTAGCTGCTACCAACCCTCTTAATGCCTATGGAAAAATAAGCTGTACTTAGTTTTTCACAAGACTGCATAGAGTCCTGTAAAAATTCTCTTTTTCACATGACTGCATAGTAGAGTTGTATCACAGCTGATTAATGACTAGCTCAGTTCCCCATCATTTTCTCCTCTTAATCTAACTCTACTCTCCCTCAAAATCTTGATCGGCTTCTGATCAAAAACCTCTAAAGGCAATAATTATCAAATAAAACCTCATTAAGTGGCACAAATTGCATAAAGTTTCTTTGACTAAATGAAACCCAAATATTAGAAGGGATCTTCAACATTTAGTTTTCATTCAGTGCAATAATATAAATTTCACAGCAATTAGTTATTGGCTCACACATGGACTTTACTTGCCTTCTCCATGCTTCTTCTCATAGTGTATAATGTCATTTTATTTCACGTATTTATTTAGTACTGAAAAACTGTGGGTCCATACAGTCATTTTTAGGAACTGAAAGCAGTCATCTCAGATTGCATAATTTGCAAAATCATTATTGAGAAGTGAACAGTGAGGCCACACAGGGCCATACACACTCACTGACAGTGTTTCAGAAGCATGCATGGCTCTGTAGGCTCATATGCACCATGCACACTCAAACAACCCATGACTTACCACACACACCACGCTGGGGTCTCCATGGCAGCCACAGCAGTCAGCCAATCATAAATGCTGTACCTCTTCGTGTCTATGGTTTCAGATTTAGAAGAAGTATTTTTTCCCCTTTTTTAAGCTAATAAAAAGAGCTAAGCTTTATGTGTGTATGCAGGTCTCCAAACAAGCTGCATTTCTATAAGGACTGATGACAGATAGAGCAGCAATGAACTGACTTGGGTTTGAAGAGTTTCTTTCCATTTCACACAAAAGAAACTAAAATGACATTTACACTTTCCATCACTAAAACGTAGCTTTGAAACTGTTTCAGATGATACAAGTTCAGTTAAAGTAGAAAAAGACTGCAAATTACTAACATATCTTATAAGCAAAACAAATATTTGGTGCCCTGATTTGCGTTATTGTGCCCTACAGAAGGAGAATTACTCAAGAAAACAGAAACTAGAAACCTTTCAGACAGCAGGACAAAGTGAGTCTAAATGTATCCCATGTTAGCCTGAGAGATCATCTACTTGCTTCTCATTTCTGTCTGTTCATCAATGAAAAACTTAAAGGTAAAACCATTTTCAAATACAACTGCCCAAAATTATCTGGGTTCTGTGTTTATCTGGGAGGATTTGATTTTCTTTATCATATGTGACAGTAAATCAAACATTTTTCAACTTCTGGACAGCTGATGAAGAGAAAACCAAGGAGATTGTGCTCAACTATGGTTTTATTCTATTGTATAGTGTTTCCCTAATACAATCTAGTGCACACAAGTGGTTTACACTTTTCAGCAGGCTGCAGCAGAGCTATATGAATCAGTTAACTGACAGGAAAACCACCACTCTCAGGCTCTTCTAGATCTTGCAGGTGCTCATTTTGATTTGAACTCAGAAAATAATATTTAGAAGTGAGTTTGCACTTCCCGTCCATATATTCCCCTTTTTTAAAAATGCAAGCTGCAAGCCATAATCTGGAGGAAACTCAGTGACAAAGATAGCATCTTTGTTTGTCCCAGTCTTTGTTTAGAAGATGGGTTGAGTGTGGGAAAAAGAGGGTGAGAGTGAGGAGTAATATAGCTCAGCCCCATCCCATGAGAGATGGAAACAATCCACTTATTACTAAATGGACAGCACAGTTTCTTTTTCTAGATTACACACCCTCTAGAGGCCTACAGCCTCTTCCTTCTCTTCTTGAGGAAATCTTTCTTTGCCAGCTGTGTTCTTATGGCAAACCCTCAGAGGTTCACACCTTTGTTTGCTTCAGATTCTGCTCTGTGAATGGATGCACAAACACATATAGGGGTCAGTGTGTCAGTATTCCAAAAACTGTACACCAATGGAAAATCATGTAATAATTTTACAGAAACAAATTTGTGGCCCCTGGAATCATCACGTAAAAACAGCCACTAACGTTTTTTCAATTACTATTTTCAGTACTTTAATTGAATGTACCTTCAGCTGCTCCCTTGTATTCTCCCCAAGGGGTCACTACAGCGAATTAATGCGCATTGGTAATTTGGCAGCAATTTTATGCCGGATGCCCTTCCTGATGCAACCCTCCATGGTGAGAGGGGCTTGTGGCCCCACCTTTTGTTTGTGAGGCAAATGTGTAAACCACTATACTGTAAGGACACTATTTTAATTGTTCTCAATTTAAATATAGCACTATTGATCAGTAACACCCAATTGCGACACAAGCCAATGGAACTTTAAGATGTCAAAATCCTCTCTGTGTATCTGAAACTACTTTCACTACCCACAGTTTCAGCAGTTAGTGGTTGTGGCTGGTAATGTTAGCAGGAGGACACTGTATCACAGGGCTTTGCGTCAGATGATAATTCAATTCAATTCAATTCAATTTTATTTATATAGCGCCAACTCACAACAAAAGTTGCCTTAAGGCACTTCATATTGTAAGATAAAGATATTACAGTGTTAAAGAGAAAACCCCAACAATCAAATGATCCCCTATGAGCAAGCACTGAATGACTGTGGGAAGAAAAAACTCCCTTTTAACAGGAAGAATCCTCCAGCAGAACTAGGCTCAGGGAGGGGCAGCTATCTGCCTTGACCGGTCTGGGGTGAGGGGACAGAGAAGACAGAAAGGAGAGCAAAGAAAGACACAGACTATGGGAGAGAGAAGACAACATTCAATGACATGCAGCAGTAACAAATAAATGCATGGGGAGTGAAAAGAGGTGTGTGGAGAAGAAATGCTCAGCACATCATAAAAAGCCCCCAGCAGGCTAAACTTATTGCAGCATAACTAAGCCCTAACCATAAGCTTTATCAAAAAGGAAAGTTTTAAGTCTAATCTTAAATGCAGAGAGGGCGTCTGCTTTCCGAATACAAACTGGGAGCTGGTTCCACAGGCAAGGGGCCTGATAGCTGAAGGCTCTGCCTCCCATTCTACTTTTAAAAACTTTAGGAACCACAAGTAGGTCTGCACTCTGAGAGCAAAGTGCTCTAACGGGAAAATATGGTATAATGAGGTCTTTAAGATGGGG
>VUQH01042398.1:9113-29507 GCA_015106775.1 Etroplus canarensis | reverse complement strand
TTAAAGGGAAGGTTTACAAAATGGTAGTGAGACCTGCTACTCTATGATGTATGGTTTGAAGATGGTGGCCCTGACAAAAAGACAGGAGGTAGAGCTGGAGGTGGCAGAATTAAAGATGTTGAGATTTTCACTGGGAGTAAGCAGGATGGACAGGATTAGAAATGAGTACATCAGAGGGACAGCTCATGTTGAGAAGTTTGGAGATAAAGTCAGAGAAGCAAGGCTGAGATGGTTTGGAGATGTTCAGAGGAGGGATAGTAGATATACTGGACAAAGGATGTTGGAGGTGGAGCTGCCAGGCAGGAGGAGAAGAGGAAGACTACAGAGAAGGGTGATGGATGTAGTGAAGGAGGACATGCACATTTTAGAAGGCCCTTGCTAATGTTTTCTCGAGTGTGGTGCACATTCTTTTGCTTTCTTAGCACCACTTCACTCTTATTTTATTTGTAACCAAATGAATCAGATGTTTTCAGCTCTATTCTTACCTTTTTATTTTTTCAGCACGTTTCTGAGTTTGTGATTGGACATCTTTTCTTTCCAAGAAACATGAAAATGTGTAATTAGAAATGAAAAAGTATAATTAAAGTAATTTTATGGTTACAATACAAACTGCAAGATTATATATGTGCATATATTAGGTGGGCTGGCAGCACATGAATATATGACATTGAAATAGGTTAAATTAAAATGTCTGCTTCTGTCTCATCTCCACACGCATACTGACTTTTCATACCCTGCCTCACACCTACACAGGCTCACTGTTGCCATGTTTCTGAGTGAAGGAGTTAAGCCTCCTAATGAGATGACCAAGTCGCTTCAATCTCTGTGCTAAAACTTGAGGCCTACATGCTATTAAAGTAATCCTGACTATGAGGTGCATTTGAGGGGAAGTTTGACATGTACTCAGGTGTGATGGCACCTTAAGGCCTCTCATTGATTTTTAGTTAGTGATACAGCATCAATGCTCTCCCTGTGGCTTGCGTCAATACATGCACTACCGCACATCATCAGAAAGGAAGTTTTGAAAAAAAAATAGTTTATTATAGAAGGCTAAACTCTAAATCTAAGTTGGGTCTGCATACAGAGAAAAACTAAGTGCTTCCATGGGAACTAGGAGAGTAAGTAGCAGCCAGGTGCTGCTAATTAAATTCAATTGATTAATTGATCAGCCAGTGTGACCACCTCCACAAAAGCGGATTTTTTTTTGGCAGCTTGCTGGTGTGGAGCATACAGGTGTCCCAGATGTGGACATCCAAGCAAATTGACCCCAAGGTCAGATTGTGTAATGCTCAGAAAAATTGCAAAACACTCAAGAGCTAAATCTTAGACTCTACAGGCCTCAGGTGGCATGATAAATGCGAAAGTTCCTGACAGCACGATCAGATTTGGACAGTTGCATCTAAACAAACTGCAGAAATTTTAGAACAATGTTCTTTGGACAGCTGAGATTCAAACTGGAGATGTCTAGCTGTGATACACAGTGCCACATCTGGGGAA
The DNA here is from genome assembly GCA_015106775.1 of Etroplus canarensis. NCBI lineage: Eukaryota > Metazoa > Chordata > Actinopteri > Cichliformes > Cichlidae > Etroplus > Etroplus canarensis. Next base: position 28,010 of record VUQH01042398.1, on the reverse strand, counting down.
AAATCAAACACAGCATATCAGCAAAAACACCTCATTCCAGTTGTCAAGTACAGTGGTAGAGTGGTGATAATTTGGATTTGTTTTGCACCCACAAGACCCGGGTAACTTACAGTAGAATTGTACTGATGGATGATGATGTTACTGTCGGCGATATTTAAGGTGATGGCGATAGCTCATCAACCAAGGCAATTTTTGGCCCATTTCTCCACTGAAGTATAAAAATATTATTGGAATTTTTATAAGATTCATAATAGACGGGATCTGCCTCGCTAGAGTTTCATGTCCCATCTCCACACGTGAGACAATTGAAACACGAATGCGTCAGGGCGTGCCTGGATTCGCGCTCACACAGTTCATCCTTGGATTTCAGCATCCTTTGAAGTTGACATGTGTGAATGTGGAGCAGCTACATCGATCTGACAAATCAAATGACAGAAAACAAGAGGAGGACATTGCTGACTGTTGGACTGATTTTAAATGAGAGCAAAACATGACTATATGACACTTTTTATCTTGTCTCTGTAACTTTTTCCCGCATCAAGAATTTTTGCCGGTGAGAAACTAGCTGTGTGCAGGAAGGCACACAGTGAAGAGCGGAGGACAGGGGAGCTATTTTACACAGACAACAACAACCTTGATAATATAGTACAGCTATAGATCTATGGTAAAACAAGAGACATACAATGTGACTTTCTATTCAGCAGATATTCATCCATTTGTGTTAAATACAGTAAAGCTAAATCATTTAATGTTATTTATTCAACATGTAGAAGTCTCTTCATACTGAAAATGAGACACTCCCGGTGTGTGCAATTTTCACCCACCCTGTTGCTTTTTTTTGCATTTGGGCCACACATTATGCATTATGGAAGGTGGATGGCTGCTACCCAAATGGGTACATCATGCTCTCAGCATCATTGGTGTTTGGTGATATCAGAAGTGGACGATGGGGCGACTGGACTATGGAACAAATTGCCCAACCCTACCTTGCAGCCATTGAGTCGACCATGAACTTCTCTGTATAGCACAGTATTCTAGAGTCAGATGTGAGGCCATCAGCTAAAACTTCGCCAAAGTTGGGTTATGTAACAGGTCAATGATCCCAAGTACACCAGCAAATATACAGCAGAATGGCTGAAAAAGAAAAGAATCTTGGTGTTGCAATGAGCCTGTCAAAGTCCAGACCTCATTCCATTTTAAGTGCTGTGATTGAACCTTAAGAGAGCTTTGAGTTATTGCTACTAAAGGTGGTTCTACAAGCTACTGAATGATGGGGTGTACTTGCTTTTTCACATGACTGTATAGAGTCCAGTGAAAACTTTCGGTGTCACTTGATTGCATCTGAGCACAATAATACAGCTTGGTTACTTGTTTGGACTTGGAGAAGAAAACACTGCATGAATTAGATTATGCAAATGTGGCATAGTAATAATGTGATTTAACATCCCTTCTCCCCATCCATACCTTAATTTTAATTTGATTGGATTTACATAACGATTTCCCATTAACTGGCTCCCTGGTGACCCCTCACTAATGGCGCCAACTGGTTACCCTACCCCCACAAAAGCTTACATGTGCACGCACACACATTTCATTTTTCATGCCATTACTTAAAAGTCTGTGGGTGGTGCAGCTACTTAACTGTGCCATGAGTGTACAATTTACATGCAGAACATGTCTGATAATATCTCTGTGTAAAAGTGTCATCAAGAAGTGTTAAGTCATCAAGTAGAGATGACTGTTTAGAGTAAACGACGCATGTATGAATTTGTGAATTTAATGGCCATGTCATTAGATTTTTTTCCCTAAGATGGGTGGCTTTCCCTTGGGTGGCTGCTCGTTCAAAATAAAATAATGCTTGGTTATGCCCATCTATCTATCTATCTATCTATCTAAACTAAAAACTTGTTAACAAAAAATATTTAATTTGTGAAAAGAGATTTACGCACATAAAAATAATTATCAACTTAAAATGGCCTCTTTCGGGATTATAATGAAGATCTTTTCTTAAATTAAATTTGTGAACTTAATTATAAACATTTTTTCACAAAGAAGTAGAAACATAATAATGCTTAAAAATGATCACAAAAAAGAATTCTTAATAAACGTATCAGAAGGAGGCTGTCCAAATTAAGGACAATATTGGACAGACCCTCCCACCCTCTTCTTGATGTGCTGGACAAGCACAAGAGCACATTCAGCACAGGACTCATTCAACCACGATGCACCACAGAACGCCACAGGAAATTCCTACCTGTGGACATCAGACTCTGTAACTCCTCCCTGTGACACCTTGCTAATTTCATATTAAGTATTGTATATATTATTTAACTTTGAAGTTATTTATGTTACATACTGCAATTTATACAGACATGTTCATTCGTTTATTTAAATCTTCATTTTCTGCCTTTCAGATCTGTTTTTATTTATATCTGTAACACAAGGCAACCCCGCAGGAATTGATAAAGTATTCTGCTTTAGAATCTGATTAAGGATAAAAAATTAGACTGACATCTTAAAGTTGCAAACTGTCACCACTGAAGAACACTGTTTCATTGAACTGAGCTGTTTACACTTACTTTTTAAGATGTTCTGGCTTCATGCCACTGTTGGCAAATTTCTCCCCGCAGAACAAACCCAATGCCATGGGTGGTTTGTAACTCGTAGGTGTAAATCCCATTAAAACATATTCTTCTGAATACTGCTGGGATTTTGCACTGGTTTTGCCTTCTCTGATTTTTGTCCCACTATGTCTTCGGTAGCATTGCTGCTACACTTTAACCATTTTAGTTCCCAAGGCAGCAGTGATTGACAGGTGCCATGTTGGCACTGGGACACTGATTTTTTAGGTTAATGAAACTGAATAGTCTGCTCAGTATAAACTTAATTTTATGAACTTTTGGACAATTTGAATATTTATTAAATAATTATATTTATTTATTTAATTTTTAAAAAAATCTCATGTACCCCCTGGAGTGCCTTCAAGTACCCCCAGGCTATGTGAATCCCCATTTGAGAACCATACCCTAGCAGCAGCAAACATGGTTGAATCCCAGATGTTAAACGGGTCAAAACTGGTTGCAGTACGACAGCAAAAACTGAATGAGTCATGGACTTATGTTGACATTATTTCACAATGTCATATAGAATAAATGTCGAGGTAGACCATTTCTTACAAAGTGAGAAATATAGATCAGAATTTTGCAATGAAGGAGTGAAATATATCTGCCTTTTTTAATCAACTATTTAGATGGATGTACTATGTATCAAGATTATTGAGTTAGCGAGCTATGTTGAACTCAAAGTCAGAGTTTTCATGCCACGAATGTAGCTCTCTTTCACCGGGGTAACTTATGTTTAACATATAACCTGACCAAGGGCGGTTTATGTTCAGAGTTTTGGTTTAAAAGCCACTGGAAGTGGCACTTTTTCACTAAATATTATATTTACAGAGAATTTTAGTACAATATAGATTTTCTGAATACATTTTATATACCCAACGTATTCAGTCATATCTTATTAATAACACTGAAAGACTCCCAGCTGTAAAAGTTACAGCTGCCCACACTGTGTTGCAATGTCACAAGAATTTACATACATTCAGGTGGTGATGCAGCTCCTTAAAATTTAGATTAGATAACTGATCATTTACATTTTTAGTTTAATTTCACTTGGATGTGATAGCAAAACAATGCGGTCTTTGTTAGGCTAGTGCAGAAGGTTAGAGCTGAATGCACCGAGTAACCTGTAATGTTTAAATGTTAAAGTTTCAGAGCAGTGAAGCTGTCAAGTTAGAAATAAACTGCAGAGCTGAGCACTGACCTGTAAAGCAAATATGTTAACTTGAATTAATATGTTTATTTTACCGCTCTGTGCGTGCTTGATGATCATGAATTAAGTGATAAAATAAATGCTTATGCTTCCTGAGATTAACGACTTTCTGCAGCAGTGCTCTCAGCTTATTTACAGTAACAGTGTTGCATATTATATTTTGATGTCCTTTATGATCGCTAGCATCTGTTCCTCTGATAATATCTCTGATTGGCATGGATGGTACTCACTTGGTCCATTTTGGGCAGAAGAAGAGTCAAATGAAGCCAACACAGATCCTGAAGCAGAAAGACTGGGTTGATAAAGAAACCTGGATTAAGTTTCTTTAAATCAAGTTTACAAGTCAGATCAGCCCAACAGATTTAAGTTAGATGCACTTTAATAATTTAAATTAGAAGTTTGGACTATTCTAACTTAAATTTTAGGTAAGTCATTTTAAAAATTTCAACTTAATTATTAGCTATGGCTGCTCCTTGTATTCTCCCCAAGGGGTCACCACAGCAGATTAGTCCGCATCAGCAATTTGGCAGAAGTTTTACGCCAGATGCCCTTCCTGATGCAACCCTGCATGTTCAGAGAGGCTTGTGTTACCTGGAATGAAACCAGGGACCTTTCACTTGTAAGGTGAATGTGTAAACCACTACATTACAGGGATACTAACCTAATTATTAACTTTACTCCAAAGTATTGCATTACTCATTTCCTACATAACACTTTTCCTTCAGGAACTTTACATTACTTTAATGTCTTATTTTAGTTTGTCTTAATTTAAAGTTGATTGAAAAATCTCATATTGAAACTGACTGACATTTTGGGCTCTTTATTATAGAAATGTATCTTATAATACTAACAGCTTTTGAAGACACATGTAACAGTAAAATCTCTTTTTCCTGAAGGAAAAAATGGGAAAAAATTTGTAAATACTCAGGAAATCTAATAATTACGTTAGTGTCCCTGTAGTGTAGTGGTTTACACATTCACCTTACAAGCGAAAGGTCCCAGGTTAGATTCCAGGTACACAAGCCCCTCTCACCTGGTTGTGTCAGGAGGGGCATTCAGTGTAAAACCTCTGCCAAATTACTGATGTGGATTAATCCACTGTGGCGACCATTTGAGGAGAATACAAGGGAGAAAGCGAAGGTACAAAGCTAATAATTAGCTTAAACTTTTCAAAAATTTTTAAATTGACTTACCTAAATTTAAGTTAAAATAATCCAAAATTCTAATTTAAAGACACAAATTATTGAAGTGCATCTAACTTAAATCTGTTGGGTTGCTGACTTGTTAACTTGATTTAAAGAAACCTAATTCAATCTTGTGTTACTAGTTGACATAATACTTTTAAGTTGTTTCAACAATTCTCTTTTTGCAGTATAGTATTACCAGAGCCTACTTTTCAGATAAAATAAAATAAAATACACACTTTTAATCAAATTATGATTATGTGCATCAAAATTTTGTCTCATTTGCTGTATTGTGAACTTAAGTCAGAATGTGAGAATCATCACAGCTCTGTTCCTTATGTTGGAAATAAAACCCAAAGGATGCTACTTTTACAATGTGAAGTGAATTACCACATTAGGCTAAGGAATGCGCTCAGAACCAGGAGTCTGAGTCATCTTTGAGGTATAGGTCTTTTTTCCTTTTTTATTCTTTCAATTGAGAATGCTTCATTTATTCCGCCTCATTCTAACCAATAAGGAGACAGCAGAAAACAGTGAAACATAAACTTTTTCTTTCTTGAAAGACAAATAATGAACATCCGCAAAGTCAGTTCAACTTTCATTTTGGAATGGTTTTTCAACCATTACTAGACATCGACAAAATTTTTTACGTATGTGTTCTCTGAAATCCAAATGAACAAACTTGAGTCATCTCAGGTTTATCTCCACTTCCCTGCTCAATCTCAGAAGGTGGCTCATTGTTTAACACAGATGACATCCCTGAATTGGTTGTGTACCCTGCAGGAGGAAACTGAGAGGCAGGGGGGCCTCCTTCGTTATCTCTTGACACACTTACACACACACATGCCTGATGCCTTTTTCTCTGAACTAGGGCAAATTTCAAACAAATCTCCTCCGCCTATCACATCCTGTCCTTTGCAGTTTCCACCAAGAGCGAACAAAGAGGAGGAGGAGGAGGAGAAGAAGAAGAAGAAGAAGAAGAAGAGGAAGAAGAAGAAGAAGAAGAAGAAGAAGAAGAAGAAGAAGAAGAGGAAGAAAAGCGGTCCTGGAGATGACCTAAAAACAACTCCTTGTGGACGTTCTCCATGTCTCAAAGACACATGGCCAGACTATCAAATATTTACCAAAAAGCTGTACCCGATCACTGTGGAGAGGGGGCGTATTTGGTAAGAAAAGGTCTTTGAAAAAGACTTAAAAGCATCTGTGCAGCAGTACATTGTAGCGCTTTCTCTTTCTCTGGTCTCTGAATGATGATACGGCAAGAAAGAAAACCATTTCCTTTCTTTCACACTTGCCCTCAATTCAGCTGAGTGATTATATGGGCCAGTATAGAGTCTTTCAGTGTGACGGATGCTCACTGCTATTCTTTCAATGCTCTGGGATCATGAGAGAGTATTTGCATATGTATGATCAGGCTGCACAATAAGTAATCTTTCAACACATGCCTGGATTCACTACACACCAGTGACTTAAGCCCTCAAACCCAATTTCACATACGCTTTGTAATTAAGATGCTTTTTTGGGATGTTTTGATATTTTCGGATTGCCATTACTCAGCATGTGCTCGATAAAGCTGAAAGGGGTAACTCCAGAAACCATATCATTCATAGAAATATAAGTCAAAGCACTCAGTGGTGCGCAACCAAGTTTCTTCTCTGCCATTCAGGCAGTTACAGTAATCTCTTAGCTGCATTGCTCTTCCTAGCCACTAGGGGGTGAAGGTCCTCTGCTATGAGTAGCTCCACAGGCATTGCAGGGGGAAGAGGAAAACTGATGCCATGATTTTAAATGGGCGGCCTTGTAAACATGCCACAGTCAGTTGTTAAGATTATAATGAAAATGGGGGGTTACCGTAGTGCACAGCACAATGAATCCATTGTCCAATATGCAAAAGAAGGAGAGGGACTTCTTTTAACTACAGGAGAGGTGAAAATTCTGATTTTCCATTGTCAAGTGGGAACCTTTACAATGCTGCTGTCTTAAATCCTTCAACCCCCTGACAACATAATAGCCTCATTCTCTCCATGCAGGCAATTATTGTAGCTTTTAATTGCATCGTTGTGGAAAGTGACATCACTGTCACTCAGCTGTGTTCGATCACTGTGTGCTGCTGTCACTCAGACCTGCCAGGTATTTGTTTTGGGACAGTGTGTGTGCACAAGCTTCGTAGTCTGTGTGTGTGAATGTGAGCCAGAGTGGCAGTGACACATCTGATCAACTTGTGTGCTTTGGTGACATCGTCTGGGAGGTGACTAGGGGCTGGTGATAGAGGCGGGTTTGCCTTTCTACAGGTGACAGAGCGTTGGCATCCACAGAGTCAACGCTACCTGCAGAGGGACAGTTCAGAAGCGAGTCTTCTCTTCTCTTCTCTTCTCTTCTCTTCTCTTCTCTTCTCTTCTCTTCTCTTCTCTTCTCTTCTCTTCTCTTGTGTACCGTCAAAGGAACTGACGGGAGGTGATCCAGGCTAGAGGTCGCTGATGGCTGCCTCCAAGCACCGAGAGGGGGGAGGGGTCACTGTCAGTGTCAGCTAGTATGTCCATCACGGGTCTTCTGACCTCTGCAGAACCCCCATTCCTCCACTGTGGCTCAATCTTTTTTGCAGGGAACCTACACAAAGATATGTAAACTCTGTGTACACACTGCCCTGAGGCAAGAGAAGCAGAGATAATGGATGGAAAACCATGTGAGCAGCTGAGTGGGAAACCAAGGAAAGACGAGGAGAGGGAAGTGAGAAGGAGAGGGATTTGACTGGGGGCTAGGGAACCGAAGAAATGGGGCTGAAGAAAGAAATTGAAAAAAGTAGATGGGAAGAGATGGAGCTAAGATGGACAGCCAGCGAAAAGGATGTGTTGGATCAAAGAAGATAATTCTATATGGCATCATAAGGAGGAGAAAGCTCTTATGGACACAGGATGATGGACTGGACCGGAGGCAGGAGGGCACAGAGGAATGAGTATATAGATGAAATATTAAGACAGAAAAAGATTCTGAATCATCCCCATTGTGGAAGATAGAGCATGCTGGCAAACAGTAAGTGTGAAAGGGCCCCGTTAGAAGTTAAGAGGGCTTTCTCAAAGCATTTTTATGAATGTTCAACAAAAAAAATTTTAAAAGATTTTTTTAAGGCTGACTGGCTTTGATGCTGATAAAAAAGATGGATACATTTAAAAGGAAGGACTAACTGTCTGTGATGTATGTTATAAATCCATAAATCACAAAGCAGAGGTGTTGTAAACAACACAGATAAATGGTTTTTATGCTTTTTATACTTGCTCTTGAAAATGACCAGATCTATCAGCTTGCTCTTAATGATGAATGTCACTGAGTGGAAGACAGTTAAAGAAAGTGAACTTTGCTTTAGATACTTCTCTGATAAGTGGTGTCCCCTGCTGTTCTGGTGTGCAAGGCAGAAAGAAAGTCATTCGATCTCAAACAGAAAAAGGACATAAGAAAATGGACTTTTTCAGATTGAAATTGACTGGCGCTTTACTCACAGTTGAAACAAAAATGATTAAAGGCAAAGGGCTTAAAACGAATAAACAATAAAAACATGGAAAAAAGTAGTCATCTTAAAATGCTCTCAGCAGCTAAAGAGTGGTAGAGTAGGCTGTAGTTAATTTATCACCATTTTGAAGAGCTTCTTCACATGATACTTTAAGGAAACGGCTCTTAAACTTAAGAGGGCATTTTCTAATTATTCTAGCCTCAAGATGTTTAAAGACACATGGCCCTGATAAATAAATGAATCACATTTAGATAAACAAAAGTGTATGATGCATAAGAGTTAGGTGAGGCAATTGACATCACTCCCTGTTATATTAACAAAATTTGTCGGCATAATTAGAAGTTGGTTAGCTCAATGTAGCTTAGCTTAGCAAAAAAAAAATGGAAACTTTTCTAGAATTAGTCTAACAGTGGTCACATCAGCATTTAAAATGCAGTTTTTTCAGGTTCACCTTCTGCCAACTTAAACCTACTGCTGACCAACAACAAAGCCATGTGACAGTGCAGTCCTTTACGGGGACATGGAGTTGAAGATCTCAAACATAAAATAGCTTATTAGCGTTGTTTGCAGTTATCTTTTCAGGCAATTTTGAGACAGGAGACAATAAGGCTACGTTCACACTGCAGGTTTTAATGCTCAGTTACGATTTTTTGCCGAGATCCAGTTATTTTCTGTGGTTGTTCACTTTATAATTTAAATGCAACTGCCATCAGACTCCAGTATGAACAGTCTACGGCCCTGAATTGACGCACATGCGCAGAAGACTTGATGTCACACACGCGGCACGTTGTGTTTAGGGAAGTAAATATGGATGCTACACTCGTCAGCATGTGTGTATCAATTTTTAAATTGTGCAGTCAGAGCCCACACAATTATGACCAAGTGAATAACGGAAGAAGAACACACAAAAGCACAAATTTTAATGATGACGTTTTGAGGAGGAGTGGCGCTTTCTTTCCACTGCGTAGTTCCATTGACTGTGTCTGCCATGTTTGTTGCATCCATTGTTCACATTTGATCTCGCTGTGTTTCACCTCCTCCAGTGCAGAATTGTGACATCTGTCTCACTTCAGCGATGTAAAGGTCAGATGAAATGCAACATCATCATTCAGACTGAGGTGGCTTTGAAAAAAAAAAAATCGCATACGTATCCGATTTTTAACCACATATTAAAGTGGCATGGGTCTGATTTGAAAAAAATTGGCTTTGTGCTTTTCAGGCTGGCTGTCACAACTTTTCAGGCTGGCTGTCACAGTGGAAGCCACCTTGCTTCCACTGTGAACGTAGCCTAAGTCCTGACAAAACTCCCAGCATGAAGTGATATCGTGTTAGGGACCAAGCTAAGCTAATGAACTTGCTAGCTGCAGCGCACTCATTAGCCACTGTGCAGTGTGACCAGGCCCCGATACCATAAAGCAGCAAAATGTTGTTTTTACTCTTTACACAATTGTCAGTATACAAACAAAATACAACATAATGATTAATTACCTTTATCATGCAAACCCTATTTCCCGAAAAGTTGGTATATTTTCCTAAATGCAATAAAAATTAAAATCTGTGATATGTTAATTCACATGAACATTTAATTAACTGCCAAAAGTACAAAGAAAATTTTTCTGTGTATGCTGTAAATACGCATACATGGCTGCAACACACTCAATAAAAGTTGGGAGAGAGTTGATTGAAAAACAAACCTCAAGACTATTATGGGTTAAAACTGAAGCCTTACATCAACTCCATGCATAAATATGTCAAAGTTCTCCGGGCACGAGCTCATGTCAGATAAACTGAAAGACTGTGGAACTGTGTGCTGTGCTCAGATGAGTCCATATTTTTGGGAAAAAAAATGGCACCAAGTTTTTTGTGCCAAAAATGAAAAAACATTCGGACGGTAAAAGAGTGAGCCAGTACTTGAGGTATGGGTGAGTTGCATGTATTTGAAGGTACTGCTTGGCTGTGAGGCATATATTAGGATTTTAGACAGCCATATTTGGCAGTCAATGTTGCCTCTCTTTCTAGGATATCGATGCTTATTTTATTTTTAATGCTAAGCATGCCTCTATTCAAACTTGTTTTTTGTGTGTTGCAGCCATCAAATTCTACACTGGTGTTTATTTACATAATACAAAAAAGTTGTTCAGTAAACCTATTGAAAATCTTTTTTTTTGTACTTTTGTCAGTTAAGTAAAACTTCATGCGAATGAACATATAGATTTTTTTCGCATTGTGAAAAGTATCCCAGCTTTTCTGGAAATGTGGGTTGTAGAGCTGGCTGGTTTAACTATCTAACACATTTTCAGTATTTATTAATTAAGCTGACCAGACATAGAGTTAACAATCTTTTTTTTCTACTGTCACTGGCAAGAGAGCAAATAAGCAGTCCAACTATTCCTTTAAGCCTACACGTGGATGTAAGTAGGGCTAATGCCTCCTGATCTCCCTCAGACAAAATACATATTTGAAATTATCACAAAGTTTCATTTGGGAACAAGGCATGAAGTGGGAGCTAATTAACTTCTAACCCTGAACAAATTGCTTTCTGTCTGCTCCAGATCCACCAGATTATAAACCAGTTTTGTTGAAAAACATAATGGTGATGGTGGTCTAAGAGCATCAATACTAACGATGAGCCTTATCAATCCATGCACCCATAGTCCATTAGCAGACGCAAAGACTTTGAGCTGATTAATTGATTTTTAATTTGCTGAGGTGATGTGGCTGCCACAGGCACAGCATGATGGCTTTATGGGGGAAAAATCAGTTTGACAACCCCTGGCCATTGTTATCCTCTGCACACACACACACACACACACACACACAACACACACACATTAGTGCTGTGCACTTGTAAAGCCCCTGAGTGTGGTTGTGATGATGTTAATTGAGAGGTAGCAGCTCTACACTACTCATGCCATGTGGCTTGCCGGGAACAGGCTAATCATCGTAACTATGCACAGGCTCTCGCTCCCTGGCCCACAATCCTTTGCTGCAGGGAGTTCTCAGGGGCTTAGCTGGTGTCAGGAACCCTTTTCATCTCTCAGCTCTGCTCTGACAGAAGAGCCTATTAAACGTGCTTGTATTATACAGGGTCTCAATACACTCTTAAATAAAGTACGAGAACACCGTCACAGACGGTGTTGGCTTTATTTCCTCATTTATTGTCTGCAGCCTGCATATAAGAGTTATATCTTACACATTTTTACCATTCTAACATTGTTATCCGAACATTGCATATCTACAAAAACCCACATGCAAATGCAAAGGAGTATATTTTCTCACAATATTTTCTTCTTCTTGCTTCATAGTCTGCGTCCATAAGTAAGATTTGGTTACATAAAAACTCATCCGGATGTAAAGTAAAGTGCGTAAATGGAGCACAAAATGAAATATGATTGGGTACAGCTCACTATCTAATACCCCCAGCCTCTTCACATAGCAAAGAGGAGGCGCTTATGCATCTTGATGCAATCTCTGAGGTAAAGATGAATCCAAGACATGCTGGTAAGTGATGATTCACCACTGATGTGGGACATACTGTAAAGGCAATTATCAGCACATAAAGCAGACACTGCTGATACACGAGCTGAGGTGCAGTGGGGTGTTTATTAGTGTTAGTCATTGCACCAAAACTGATAGCATGAAGGGGCTCATATACAGGAAATTGGGTAGTAATGGAGAAAGAAAAAACTTATTTTGTTCAGGAAGCTATTCTAATAGTCGATTCATTACTAGTAGCCATTGCATTCATTACTGAAGACATAATGCTGCTAGAGTAAAATCATCAAAATATGACTTTTTTTTTTGGCCCAGTGTTACAGTTTAAGTGTCCTGGTTTGCTGCTTCTTATTTATACTGTACATGGCATTTAAAGGGCTAAGAGTATCATAATATTCATGGCCAGTCTTATCTGTTTTGGTATTTTTCTGAGATTGGGAATATTGCCTGCACAGTAATTACACTTCCACTCAGCTGCTTAGCTGAATGGCCGCTATGAAGCAGGAGCACAGACAGAGAGAGCGAGAGGCCGGATGCCTCTCAGCATTAACTATCTCTCTGTGAAATTGTGCAAATGAAGAGGATTTCAGCCTTGCCAGAAACTAAACGGGTTGAAGTAAATCACCACGGACAATAATCCTGACCTAATGCAGTGATTGCTGTATAGTCCGCTGATGTACCTGTTCCCACATGAATGTTTTTCTCTGATTTAGGCTCTTGCACATTCCGTATTAGATCCTTTACGCTTTTCCTCTGTTGGTTTTTTCTCCCCTCCACTGGGAGCCTTTTTTTCCCCCTGTAGATTGTAGCAGAACCAGCTTTCTAATCCCCAAGGAAAGATGAATTTAGGACACATTCTCATTTGCTGGATTTCTTATCATCACAATTGGAACTTAATGTGAAAGTTACATTGAAGCATAACACAGCTGATCAGGAATACCAATAATGTGTTATCTCAAACTCCTCGTGTTTCTTTGTCCATGTAATTGTTGCCAGTGTCTAACTCATAACAGAGCTGAAGGATCACACTACTCGACGGGTCTTTGAAAAGCTTCAGTTTCAGCCTCCCTTTCTTTTCCCCCTCTGCAATCAGCATCTTTAGAGTTGCCATGATTTCCATCTTTTCTCCCTGAGTGGATTCAACATTAATTTTGTTTTTTTTTTTTGTGGTGAATATGTATCGGCATTAATCACAGATGATAGAAATTTGCAAGTTTAATTCTGTCCTCTGAAATCTCTGCTGCACACTGGCTGCTTATGAATAGTGTTTTTCCCCCTACAAACATTTGCAATAAAAAATAATTACAGCTGAATAAAAAGCCTTGATGATAACTCAGTGATTTTCAAGTGCACTTAATGGTCTATTGTCTAAATTTGTCAAGCTCTAAGAGTTGTTTTGTTGTCTCTTAGAACAGTAATTAGCCAAGTGCAGTCTGTCCTCAAACACCATATCTGCATGAGTCAGCTATTTCAGCCAATTTATCTCCAGGCTGTCACAACAAATCCAAGCTAATGGAGAAAATGGGCATCTCAAACATCACTATCAAAATCTCACAATGCAGCACCTTTTGTTACAGCTGTACAAACTGTACTTTTTGGCAGCCTCCTTCAGCTTCACTTTAACTCTTTTGACTATCTTTAATGTATTGTCTGAGATGCTATAAGTCCAGTATATCAGCGGTTCTTTTAAAGTTTACATTTGCAGATATTTCTTTCTGTATTCTAAATGTGCTGGTTTTAACATAGACAGTAAGGTATAAATGAAGCCAATGCAGAAATGCTGTGCATTTGCATTCTTTTGAATGGCCAGCAAGGGGCTGGGATTCTGGTTGGAGAAAGATTTATATTTTTATCGAAGTCTATGGGAAAATGGCCCTTGGCTCATGTTTTGTGTGACCTTAGTAAACACTTTCCTGATGACTTTATGGGCTCAATCATTAGCTTCAGGTCATGGTAAATAAAACATAATGTTCATTTTATAAACTATGGTCATTATTAAAGACAGAAAGGATGATTATCGAGGGAATTCACAATTGCTGACAACATCTCAATCACAAGTCATTAGCCAATGAATATGTCTTTTGTTTCAGTCAGATAACCCTTCCCCTGTCATATTCAGTTTCATAACTCTAAGCTGGTGATGACAAAAACATTAAGATCAAGGCTTCAAAACAGAACTTCACTAACACATAGGTAACATCACTATGGCTATACCCAGTTTTGATACTGCATATAACTTGAAATATTTGCGTTACAATGTGTCCATACTGTTGATAATCATATATTAAATTTAAAAAAAGGGGATGTTCTGTTAATAGCACAGATATAATAAATGAAAAACCAAACACGACATATTTTTGGCTGTGAAAGACAAGAATTATCTCTCAGACCAGGCCCGACACTAGGGTGGGGTGATCTGTTCATTGTCCAATTGTCCTATCATCCCCCTTTCATATTGTTGATGACCTATAGCGTCTCTGCTGGGCAACAAGGGTAACGTGCACCAATTAGGGTAGCAGCTGTCCACCCTCCATAACGCATAATGTGTGGCCCAAATGCAAAAACCTAACAGTGTGGGTAAGAGCGAAATGCATACACTGAGAGTTTATTTCCCTTTCTTAGGATGAAAAGATTTTCATATGTTGATGTACAATGCTGAATGATTTAGCTTTACTGTTAGTAGTTAACATAAATGGAGGTATATCTGCTGAGCAGCTAAAACAACAAAAAGTCACAACATTTGCTGGCTTGTTATATATTTTACTCTAGACCTGTAGCTCTACTACAGCCCCAGTCCAAGAAAAGTTAGATGTTGAATAAATTATAAATAAAACCATAATGCAATGTATTCACAAAAGAACATAGAAAACATATTAAATGTTGAAAGTGAGACATTTTACTGTTTTATAAAAAAAAAAATTACATTCATTATCTTCTGCTTATCCAATTCAGGGGCACGGGGGGTGCTGGAGCCTATCACAGCTGTCATGGGGCGAAAGGCGGAGTACACCCTGTATAGGTCTACAGGTTGTCGCAGAGCCAACACAGAGAGATAAACAACCATTTACACGCACATTCATACCTAAGGTCAGTTTAGAATTTCCAATTAACCTAGCCCCCTTTGCATGTCCTTGGCTGTGGGGGGAACCCGGAGCACCCGGAGAGAACCCATGCAAGCACAGGGAGAACATGCAAACTCCACACAGAAAGGCCTAAGGTAGTTGGCTGTTGGATTTGAACCCGGACCCTCTTGCCGTGAGGCAACAGTGCTAACCACCGTGCAAAGGGTGCAAGGTTCTGAATTGAGCACTAATAACAAGCTGGATGGTCTCTCTTTTCTTTAGTTGGAGGACATTGCGTCCATCATTAAAAACAAAAATCACATTTTGATTTGTCTGACCACAGAACAGTTTTCGATTTTGCCTCAGTCCATTTTAAATGAGCTTTGGCCCAGAGAAGATGGTGATGTTTCCGTATCCTGTTCCCATATTGCTTCTTCTTTGCATGATTGAGCTTTAACCTGCATTTGTGGATGGCATGGTTGAACTGTGTTCACAGACAATGACTTCTGGAAGTGTTCCTGAGCTCATGCAGTGATTTCCATGACATAATCATGTCTGTTTGAAATGCAGTACTGCCTGAGGGCCTGAAAATTGCTAGTATTCAATACTGGTTTTTGGCTGTGTCCCTTGCATACAGAGATGTTGCCAGATTTTCAGAATCTTTTGATGATATTATGTGCAGTAGATGAATATTCAAAGGTTTTGCAATTTTACACTGAGAAACATTATTCTGAAATTGCTCTCTAATTTGCAGATGCAGTTTCTTGCAGATTGCTGAACTGCTGCCCATGTTTACTTCTGAGAGACTCTGCCTCTCTAAGATGCTCTTTTTTTACCCAATCATATTGCTGGCCTGTTGGCAATTAACTTAATTAGTTGCAACATGTTCCTCCAGCTGTTTCTTTTAGTATCACTTACTTTTCCAACCTTTTGTTGGCCTTGTCCCAACTTTGTTGAGGCATATTGCTGCTATCATATTCAAGATGAACTAGTATTTTTCATAAAATAGCAAAATGTCTCACTTTCAACATTTGATATGTTGTCTGTGTTCTTTTGTAAATAAAATATTGGTTTATGGGATTTGCAAATCATTGCATTATGTTTTATTCGAATTTTACATGGTGTCCCCACCCTTTTGAAATTTGAATTGTAACACTGAAGTCGCATTTGTCTCATACATATAAAATTTTAACATATCTTCCCCTTTTAAGATCCAGAAGTACCATTCATATTTGAGCCAGAGAGCTGAAATTAAATAGCAACCTACCTCTCTTCTTGGGGTATATACATAGTTCCCACAGACACGTTTTTTTGTCACGTGACCTCCTTAGCGACGCCATCTTTGTTGGCAAGCTGTACTAGTTTACACACACGCTGTTTATCTACCCCGCGAATTTTAAAATGCTTTGATATCAGATTCAACTTGTGATTAAAATCATGAAAGGCAAAAGGAGAAAAACTATGCAAAATCATTAAGTATGGGAGATAGAAAGAGATATGATGAGAAAATCGGTGTAATAGGTGTGAACCCATACTCGTTAGCAAAGAATAAGCTGAACCATGAAGTTTCAGCATTGCCACCAATTCAATACTATGACAGTGAAAGACATTTTATTGACGGTGAACTGATGTTGAACTGCCATTTATCATGCGCAATTCCAGTTGCATTCCCGGCATAGTCCCAGTATTGCCGATAATAGCCAGTCAAAGTGGCATGATTGGGGGCAATGATGCCAAACAATATCAACATCAAAAGAGAATACGTCATGAGTGCATCCTGAACACCGTGGCAACGCGCCGGGGTCACAACGTGAATGCTGGCCTTTTGACGTCAATATAATGGCAATAGATTGTCAGGAACCCAATTTTTAGCCATTTCATGCCGTTTTGTGCCGTTTTGATTGGGAACGCTAAATTGGCACTATTACGGCTCCAGTGGAATGGGGGTCGAATGGGGTTCTAAGATGTGTACCATTATTTTGTGTTGGCACGCAGCTTTTATACCAGTGAGCAATTCCAGGCCTACAAGTCACCGGGGGCGTACAATCAGTTTGTTAATGGTTGGGTTGCCGACGTTTCCTCAAGTGTCCTGAATGCACGGCTGCCTACAGCTTGAATACAGCAATGGCGGCCACTCGTATGTTGGGACATCATGTGGGAACAAGGTATGCACACCAACTTTGGTGAAGCTTCTTGAAATCTGCAGTGAGGTATTCCAATAATGTTTCAAATCTCTGTGATAGAAATGGCAGTGACATCACCAGGTCAAAAATATAATGTAACTGACTTTTGTCTTCGATATATAATAATCCAGTTTCAGTTACTTTTTGTCGACAATAGTCTACACAGCAGCACTGTTTACTACTATAAATGCATAGCCTAGCCACTGCAGTAATTTTGCATTTCAGTTTTAAGATGGAAATCTTCAAACAAAAAAGAGACAGAACACATAAAGATGAATGATAGTGCAAATGATATTATGAATAGCTGGTCATGATTATTGTGTGCTGAAAATGTGATATTATGGCATCCCTAATTTTAAACTATTTTAAATCTGACATTTGTTAATACTGGTTATTTTAAGATTATTTTATGAGGATGAACATTCTTCACTCAGTTGAACTTAAAAGGTTTGTTCAGTTTGAATTTCTAACACTTAGATCACTAGACGCTATCTATTTCAGTAATTTATACAATACTTTAACAATACTTTGAAGGCAATTTTTTCAGATTGTTTCAACCCTTCCCCTACTATGCTTATACAAATATCAGTCATTTATCCATTACTTTTAATTTGAAATGTTTAGCCATTAGCCTGTTATTTCTACAGTTCAGTAGCTAACTTGATAGCTAATTTTTTGTAATGTTCAACTATTAATCAGTAGCAAACAAATTCACATTTAACTACTTTAATGCACCCAGTACTTTTTTTTAAAAAAACAAAAAACAAAAACTTTTTATCAAATAATTATTAATAATTAACTAACTTTATTTTTAATAATTTTCCCACTACTTTTTGGTCAATTTTAACAATTTATCTGATAAGGAGCCTAAATCTATTGCATTATAACAAAGCCCTAGCTAGCTTTATCAGAAAGGAACATTTTAAGCCTAATCTTAAATGAAGAGAGGGTGTCTGCCTCACAAATGCAAACTGGGAGCTGGTTCCACAGAAGAGGGGTCTGATCACTGAAGGTTCTGCCTCCCTTTCTACTTTTAAAAGCTTTAGGAACCACAAGTAGGCCTGCACTGAGAGTGAAGTGGGAAAATATGGTACAATGTGGTCTTTAAGATAGGATGGAGCCTGATTGTTCAAGACTTTGTAAGTGAGTAGAAGGATTTTAAATTCAATTCTGGATTTACAGGGAGCCAATGAAGAGAAGGCAGTATGGTGGGAATATGATCTACAATACATTATATCTATGATATGATGTATTCAATGGATAAAATTTTATTTAAAAAAAAATCATTAAGTCTTCACTCCTTAGAGCCAAAGGAATACATGGATCAACAGAAGTCTGACTCTTTGTCAGCTTGGCTAAAGTGCTAAAAAGAAACCTGGGGCCTATTTTATCAGTGACTAATAGTAAAATGTCCTAGCTTTACTTATTGCCAGACTATTTCTCCAGGCCAGACAAAAGTGTTCTAAAAAGGTGGAATGCCACTTCCTTTCTAGTTTTCGTGTTTTAGTTTTTCTTTTGTTTTAAAAAAAAAAAAATTAAACCAGGGAGTTGCGGATACATTGGACAAAGGATGTTGAGGATGGAGCTGCCAGGCAGGAGGAGAAGAGGACAACCACAGAGAAGATTCATGGATGTAG
>VUQH01042397.1:0-18656 GCA_015106775.1 Etroplus canarensis | reverse complement strand
AAGCCTGGGTAAATGGGGAGGGTTGCACCAGGAAGGGCATCCGGTGTAAAATCTTTGCCAAATCATATATGCGGATTCAAAATATGACTTCCATACCGGATAGGTTGTGGCCCAGGTTAACAACGACCGCCTCAGGTGTCGTTAGGGTGCCGCTGGAAACTATGTTACAGTACTGTTGGCTGAAGACAAAGGAGGGGGAGAGGGGGAAACCATGTTAGGAGGCAGAGAGAGAAGGAAAAGTGGGAGGGTGGAGGTGAAAGACTTTAAATGTAGGGACTATAACTGGTAAAAGGAGAGAGCTGGCTGATATAATGGAGCGAAGGAAGGTAGATATATTGTTTGTTCAAGAGACCAGGTGGAGGGGAAGCAAGGCCAGGAGCATCGGAGCAAACTGTTCTACCATGGTGTAGATAGGAAGTGAAATGGAGCTGGGGTAATCTTGAAGGAAGAGTATGTGAAGAGAGTTCTGGAGGTGAATAGAGTGTCAGACTAAATTATGAAAGTGCGGCTGAGGTGGTGAGGGAAACAACCAAGAAGGTATATGGTGTGTCCTCTGGACAGAGGAAAGAAGAAAAGGAGACCTGGTGGTGGAATGATGAAGTACAGGAAAGTTTTCAAAGGAAGAGGCTGGTAAGAAAAAGTGGGATAGTCAGGGAGATGAAGAAAGTAGACAGGAGCACTGGGAGTCTAGGCGCATAGCAAAGAGAGAAGTGGCAAGGGCAAAATAAAAGGCTTATAGTGAGTTGTAAGAGAGGCTGGATACCAAGGAAGGAGAGAAGGTCCTTTATCAATTGGCGAGACAGAGAGACCTGGGCTGGAAAGGATGTGCAGCAGATTGGGGCGATTAAGGATAGAAATAAAAATGTACTAACAAGTGAAAAGAGTGTGTTGAGAAGATGGAAGGAGTATTTTGAGGAGCTGATGAATGAGGAAAATGAGCAAGAGAGGAGGTCAGATGGAGGGAAGATGGTGAACCAGGAAATGCAGAGTATTAGTAAGGAGGAAGTGAGAGCAGCTATGAAGTAAATGAAGAGTAGAAAGGTAGCTGGTTCAGATGACATACCTGTGGAGATATGGAGATGTCTAGGAGAGAGGGCAGTGGATGTTTTAACCAGATTGTTTGACACAATCTTGGAGCATGAGAGAATGCCTAAGGAATGGAGAAGAAGTGCACTGGTGCACTGATACCAATCTTCAAGAACAAGGGTGATGTGTAATGGGAGCAGCTGACGGAAGAAGAAGATATATGTGTGTTTGTTTGCCCTGCCTGCTAGCATCTTGCACCCTGCTGTCACGTGCTGAATTGTCTCTGGGGCATTACTGCACAGCCTGCACCTGGGGTCTTGCCTGGTGTGGTAGACCCCAGCCTCTATCAATTTTGTGCTCAGAACTTGTTCCTGTGCTGCCATGATTAGTCTCTCTGTGCGGCCTTTCAGTCCCATTTTCTCCAGCTATTGGTAGGATTTTTTACATCAGCCACTTCTTCTGTCTGCTGGTGGTACATGCCTTGCAGGGGCCTGTCCTTTCATGATTATTCCTGTTCTTGCTACTCTTCTATCCTGGGTTTCTGCTGCCGGAGGTATTCACCAAGCACATTGTGTCAATCTTTCTGATGTGCTCATGGCTCTTTGTTGTTTCATCCTGGATAGTATTTCTGACACTCACTAGTCCTGGGCCTCCTTCCTTCCACTGAGCATATAGTTTCAGGGTGTTGAATTTGGGGTGAAACCATCCATTTATTGTAAGGAGCTTTCTTGTCTTAATGTCAGTGGCTTCTGTCTCCTCCTTTGGCCAGTTTTTTATCCCAGTGGAATATCTAAGGACTGGCAGGGCATAGGTGTTGATAGCCCAGATGTTCATTCCATTCAGCTGACTCCTCAGGAGTTCAGTTAATCTCTGCAGGTATTTGGCAGTTGCAGCTTCTCCAGTGACCTCTTCATGTTTCCCATTTGCCTGTGGGATTCCAAGGCAATTGTAGCTGTCCTCAGTGTATGCTATGCTGCCTTCTAGTAGTGCAGTCCCCTCAGTTCTGACTACCTTCCCTCTTTTCATTACCATCTGACTACACTTCTCCAGTCCGAATGACATTTCGATGTCCTTGCTGTAGATCCTGATGGTGTAGATCAGTGTAGAGGAGGTGGCTGAAGTTTTCTCCATTCTGAAGTCGGTTTCCATAGCCAGTCTTGTTGATGATCTGGCTTAGGGGGTTCAGGCCTATGTACAACAGTAGTGGGGACAGTCCATCTTCTTTGTAAATCCCGTACTTGATGGTAACTCTTGCTATCAACTTGTAGTTGACCTCTATTGTTGTCTTCCTTATCCCCATTGAGTTTTTGATGAAGACTCGTAGGGTCCTCTTAATCTTGTATATTTCCAGGAATTCCAAGATCAATGTGTGAGGCCATTAGTCACAGGCTTTCTTGTAGTCAATCTAGGCAGTGCACAAGTTGGTCAGTCTAGTCTTGCAGTCTCAGGTGACTGCTCTATCTACCAGTAGCTGGTGTTTTGCTCATCTGGTATTTCTACCAATTCCTTCCTGGGCATCACTCATGTTTTGAGCCATGTGCCTGGTCATCTTAGCCACTATGATGCCTGACAGGAGATTCCATGTTGTACAGAGGCAGGTTATTGGCCTGTAGTTGGATTGGACTGGTCCCTTCTGGGGATCCTTTCGGATCAGGACTTTCTGGCCTTGGTTTAGCCATTCTAGGTGCAATCCATCCCATCCATTACCAGCTGGTTCATTTCTACTGGAGTACAGTTAGCTTTTTTAGCCAGTAGGTGTGGATCACGTTAGGGCCTTGTGTTGTCCAGCGCTTCATATTCAAGACTCTTTCCTGTACGTCTACCACTGTGATGGTGACTGGGTCCTGCTCAGGGAGGTTACTGTGGTCTGCTCTTAAATCCACTAGCCACTTAGCTTTGCTGTGTTGCATTCTTCTCCCATATGGTTTTCCAATATTGCTCCAATAGTGTCTCTGTCGGGGCTGTTCTCTTGTTGTTCCTCTGCCACTGAGAGAACACTTTGGAGGGTTCAGTGGAGACCGTCTGGTTTATTCTTCTAGGTTCTATTTCTCGGGTATAGCTTTTTAAGTGGCTGGCCAAGGCTGTGAGTCTTTGCTTGGCAGTCTCTAAGTCCTTCTGATAGTTGGATCACTTTCCTCCATGCTACCTTGATTTTTGCCTTTAGCCTTCTTTTCCATGGTGGTTATTGCTCCTTGCAACTGGTGTTCATCTTGTAGCCAAGCATCTCAGACCAGCTGGTTAGTTTCAGAGATAGTAGCAGGAATTGTCTGTAATGCTGCATTCACATCTTCTTGCAGCATCTATTTCATGTAATATGTTACATGTGTGGTAGCATTCTCTTTATCCTTATTGCAGTAGCCCATTTTTCACCAGATTGTCCTGGTTTCACAACAACTGGTGCGACCTTTGTTAGCCCTGATTCTTTTATTGGAAGCCCAAGAACAAACCAGAGAAATCTTCCATTCATATACAAAGTAATTATTGCAGTCGCAGGTAAAATATATAGCAGCACTGGTCTTAGAATGACAGAGCTCCTGTAGGAACTCAGCCAGAATGAGCCCTGATTTCAGGAAACAATTCACATTTATTTTCTTTGGCTGGGCCTTGCCCCGTACAGAGGTTAACTTACATGCAACTGTTTGTAATTGGCCACCTATTGTTGACGTGGACAGGCCAACCGCTGTCCATGTCTTGTTCTTGGAATGTGATAAACAATGTGTGTGAGTGTTGATTTTCAGGCATATATCTAACACAACAAAAATAGTAAAGACAAAATGTAGCCTGTCCCCCAGCATACAAACTAGTTCTGATTGGTTATGTTGTCTAATAGTTTTGGAACAGACAAGGTCATATTTTATATGCAGTGAGCTCAATGAGAAGTACAAAGTGAGTTCAGTGTGAGAAACTCAGAATAAGGTACCTGATGTCCAAAAACAAGGCCAATTCTAACACCTTGTTAATCCGGGAGTGACTCTCTTAGTACTTGTATCACTCATGTCCCAGGTAGGCGAGTAACGTGAGGGGGTCTTGCTAAGGGACCCCTACTGGAGGTATACCGCAGCCAGGATTTGAACCTTGGTCTACCGTGTGAAAGGAGGCTGGTGTTACCGCTACACTCTCTCTCTCTCTCTCTCTCTCTCTCTATATATATATATATATATATAAAATTACACAAAAGAAAGACCTCAATTGAACAGAAAACAAAAAAAAATGAAATTCGTATCAAATAAATCATAATTTAAATATTAAGCAATAAGGAGCTACAATCTAAAATAAATGTAGGTATTGTAGTATAAAATGGTAAAGAGTTTATTTGTCTGTTCTTGTGGCAGTGGAGCTGAAACAGATGCTACAGAAAGTATTCAGCTCAATGTCCAATAAAGGATGCACAGTGTCATCAAGATCAATTCAGTATCCTCAGCCATTCACCACAGCCAGTAATTTGGATGATCTCTTCATTAACTGTTAGACGACTCCAAACAATGTGTTAATTCAAACTGGATTCAACCAGTAATGATGTATTCCCTCAGTGAGCAATATGAATGCATTTCTCATCTAGCAGTTCAACATTCAGGACACAGAGATGCTCCTTTGTATTAACATGTCCAGTATTATACTACTTTTTTTGTCATAACTAGTGCTATCCCTCCACATTCTTCATGCCTGTTAGATGAATGCCCTTGTTCTCTCAAAAAGTCCCAATGTCCAGAAAGTGTAAGTGTGGCAAGGTCTTGCAGCAACTCCATGAAGTTCTATTAACTTCAGTGACTGTATTACTCTTGTCTTAATCAGCTCACTTAGGTTGTCCAAATTATTGTCCAAACACTTCAATACTGGAACAACTATAGTGCTGAGACCCTGTTGTTTCCTCAATTCCTACTAACACCATACCTACCCAACACCTCCCCATCCCCTTTGTTCTCTTTACCTACATGCCCATTGAAGTCTGCCCCAACCACAACTCTCTCTCTCCTGGGAACTACTCTCTACCAATTCATCCAACTTACTCCAGAATTCCTCTTTCTCTTCTAACTGGCCTCCAACTTGTGGGGCATATGCACTAACAACAGTCAGTAACACACCTTCAGTTTCCAGCTTCAGAGTCATAATTCTATCTGACTCTCACCTTCCAGAACACTCTTCCCATACTCTTCCTTCAAGATCACCCCATACTCCACTTCACTTCCTATCTACACAATTGTAGAACAGTTTGAATCCACCTCTGATGCTCCTGGTCTTGCTTCCCCTCGACCTGGTCTCTTGAACACACAATATATCTACCTTCCTTCTCTCCATCATATCAGCCAGCTCTCTCCCTTTACCAGTCATAGCCCCTATATTTAAAGTCCCCACTCTCACCACCACCCTCCTACCTTTCCTTCGCTCTCTCTGCCTCCTAACACGCTTTCCCCCTCTCCCCCTCATTTGTCTTCAGCTAACAGTAGCATAGTTTCCACCTTCACCCTGTTGGCTAATGGCACCAGAGGCGACTGCTGTGAACCCCAGCCGCAACCCTTTGGTGGAGAATCTAAGGGAGCGGCCGAAAGGTACATTTTATATTTGATTTGGCAAAGATTTTACACCGGATGCCCTTCCTGACGCAGCCCTCTCCATTTACCTGGGCTTGGGACTGGCACTAGATGTACAATTGCTTGTGGGTCCCTGTGGCTGGGTTTGCATTCCCCACTGTGGGACTACTAAATGAACATCTTATCTTTCAAGCTCATTACAACAGTTCAAACATTTACTTTATGTAATATATTTCCATTCATGTTTTCATGTTTCAATAAACCTTAAATGGAAGATATTGGCACAGTACTGTTTGTTTATATTTTAAATGGATTTTTATATGTTCTTTTACGAAAGCACTTTGATCAGTACGTTTCACAGGCTTGATGTGATTTGTTTGTTGAGTTACACACACGATGTAGGCCCTATGCAGTCAAGCCGAGGGGCCCTAGAGCCGGAGGCGTTCACGGATCAGCTCAAGCCACGCTCGACGTCATCGCCACCATGTTGGATGAGGAAGTGGGCAGAGTCTATGCAGGAATCCCGAGCCGAGCTGAACGCTAACGGCCGCCTTCGCTCGATCGGGCCACCGTTTCCCGATTTTCACCTTTACCCTTCAGGTTACATGCTGCGCGGCTTCTCCTGCGGTCGAGGTCGGCGCTTTTCTTTGCATTTCATCGTTCTGTAGCCCCAGCTATGACTACTCTCACGCAGAGAACCTCGGGCCTCGTCCAGCGGCGGACCGAGGCCATTCGCAGCGCCGCCGCCGCCGACAAGGAGAAGGAGTCCGGCGGGGAGGAGGACGAGGCGCGCCGCGGGGAGGAGGAAGACGACGACAAGGGGGACTCGAAGGAGACCAGACTCACGCTAATGGAGGAAGTGTTGCTCTTGGGCCTCAAGGACCGAGAGGTGCGGGTTGTTTTCAGTCTTCCAGCCAAGCTAGCTAATAATTTGTGCGTTATACCCGACGTCGAACACGGTGTTCACGCTGCGTCACCAACCGGGGCTGCGAATGTCAACAAAGTGGGTTTATTCGGGCGGTAAAGTTTGCTGGAATAGTGTGTCCAAAAGCACATCAGGAAGTGTGTGTGTGTGTGTGCGCGTGTGCGCGCCGCTGCTAAGCTTATTAGCTAATACCGTATAGCTTGTTGAAAACGTGTTTTTTTTTTTCCTGCTGTATTTTTAAGCAGGTGATAAAAAAGGCTTTCAGAGAGAAAAACAATGATCCGGTTTGTTTTTCGCTCATGCAGTTGACTTGACAAATCGCCAGCGAGACATCTGGCTGTGCTTGTGTCGCTTTCAACACGTCAGCTAAGTTAGCAAATGTTTTCTCTCCTCCCAGGGCTACACGTCTTTCTGGAACGATTGTATTTCTTCCGGTCTTCGCGGCTGTATGCTGGTGGAGCTGGCCCTCAGAGGGAGGCTACAGCTGGAGGCCTGCGGTGTGCGGAGGAAAGGCCTGCTGGCAAGGAAGGTGAGAATCATCATCCTGAAAAGGGAAGAAAAACAAAATTGTTCTGTCTGTCCCTTGAAATGCTCTTATGTAGTTCTTTTTGTTTCAGGAGTTTCTTGCCTTTCACCTTTGTAATTCCTGTTGACACAGGACCTGAGCCTGTGTCATAGTAACGCAGTCTGTACTCATCATTGTGAAAATATGCTTCTTTGTTTGGCAAGGTGATCTGCAAGTCAGACGCTCCGACAGGAGACGTGCTGCTGGATGAGGCCTTGAAACACATTAAAGAAACTCAGCCTCCGGAGAATGTCCAGAGCTGGATAGAGCTGCTGAGTGGTGAGATAAGGGCTGCCTTGTTTGTTAACCAAACCTGGCGGTAATCTGCTCCTTGTTTCTTGTGCATGTGGGTGGTGTGTCTTAAAGACCAAGGTGCTGCTTGCTTTTGTGTAATGTCAGACTTGTCAATATGATAGGATGAGCCATACTTTTTTTGGATCCCTTATCAGAAAATTACAAATCCCAAATACACACATTCTTACATTATGCACACACATGCAGGGAAGAGGTGGGTATTGAGTGAAGGATGCCCATCACAGGTGCCAAGGACAGCAAATGTGGGGGTTTGGTGTCTTGCTCAAGGGCACCTTGGCAGTGCTCGGGAGGGTGTAAGCCATCGCCACCTCCCTGGCCTCCAGTCTCCTCCATATCCGTGGGTCCAGAACAGGATCTTGAATCAGTGGGTCATGAGTTGACCTCCAGGTCTGAATCCAGGCAGGTCTTGAGCCGGCGGCCCTCAGCAACCCTCTGGTGTCCAGACTGAGCCACTGCCACCACCACTCCACCATCCCCCAGTATTATAATTAATTGATTATTTTTGATTAAAAATAAGTCAAAAACAGCTTGTAAGTGCATCAAATATGAGTAACTGGAGAAAGCACATCACTGAGAACTGACGATGCGTCAGCCTTGTTGACCGCCATAGACCTATTGGCAAATAAGAGAGCATTTATTAGCGGTGGTGGCCAGCGTTTAAACTGTTCTCAGATCTGTTCTGTTCTGAATAAATATTAAAAGATAGCAAATTAATGAAGACTTAATACACTTGAAGCAGTTTTTTAAAATATATTTTTGTTTTTCCTCTGCAACAAAATTTGTCAAATTTAAAAATGAATGCGTCCTTACTTACTCCTACCTTAAAAGCACAGCAGCACCATAAGCAGTTTAAAAATGCCCTACATGAGTCTTTTCACAGCTTGAATCTTTAAAGTGGCAAAATTACTTCCTTGACATTAGTTAATTGATCATGTCTGAAAGTGGGTCTCAATGCTGTCATGTAGGTGAGACCTGGAATCCTCTGAAGCTCCACTATCAGCTGCGAAACGTCAGAGAACGTTTGGCAAAAAACTTAGTAGAGAAAGGTGTCCTTACCACGGAGAAACAGAACTTCCTGCTGTTTGACATGACCACACATCCTCTCACCAACAGTACCATTAAACAGGTATGGAATCGCTCACTCGCTCTTCCATGTGCAGTTGAGTTGATTAAGGCTTTACAAGCAGTGGCATTTAAAAAAAAAAAAAAAAGTTGATCCAAGCAGTGTTTTTCATATTAAGTTTGCACATACGGTCTTCCAGCTGTTTTATAAGAGGGACAGTCACACCCTTGGCTTAATTTTTTACTCGTTGGACTCTGTTTGCACTGTTTTGGCAACATGAAATCTAGGTAAAGTCCAGTTTAAATACAGCTAACGTGTGGTGGCTGACGTGTGCTGTATTGAGGAGATATATGGAGATAAATTTTTTCGTATAATGGCACCTTCGTTCGAATGAAACATTTCATAATGTTGCTTTTTATCAGCAGCTATAGTAGGACCAAAGTCTTGTAGCAGTCTATGCTAATTAGTTAGGCGTAACCTAACCGTCTATGCAAAAAATAACTGCGTTGTTTTTTTCTTGTTGAGCGGGTAAAACAAACCCGCTGTCTTACTAGTATGTGTTTACATTATTGGTAAATATCATGCTACTGTCAGGACAGAGGCTGTTAGATATCATCTGACTGTGTTACATACTTTTAGAAACTAATGTGTTAAAACGGTGAGTTGCAGACATATAAAAATGTAGTTTGCAAGCTTTAAAACTGCTTGTTTGTGGATATTTGTCTTCCAAGTATTCAGTCTTTTTGCTAAAGTGCAGCTTCAGCTTTAACTGTCAGAAATGTGACTGGTATCAATCTCCTTATTTAGCTGTCATTTAATGTTTTTTTGATTGCTGCTTGTGTATACTGACTTGGATCCGGGATAATGCAGTAATGTAATTAAATATAATTCTTATCAGTGCTAGTGTTAACACATTATGTTATTGCCTACAGCGCCTTGTCAAGAAGGTCCAGGACTCTGTTTTAGAGAAGTGGGTCAACGATCCCCACCGCATGGACAAGCGGGTTCTGGCCCTGATTCTTCTGGCTCACTCATCCGATGTTCTTGAGAATGCCTTCGCCCCTCTCCAAGACGACCAGTACGACCTTGCCATGAAGAGAGTTCACACTCTGCTAGAGCTGGAGCCCGAGAAAGAGAGCACTAAGCCAAATGCCAGTGAACTAATGTGGGCTGTGGTGGCTGCATTTACTAAATGAAAACACCTGATTGGTTGGACTGAAAGATGGCCTGTATTATTTAATTGGTTGAAGGACTTGATGAGACAGACTTCACTCTAATGAGACAATCTATTTTGGTCGGGGAACCTGTTTAGACATCTATTCCGGATGATGGTGGTAGTCCATATTAACACACTGCAGTCTGATGGGTGGTGGGCTTCACCAAGTAACAGTTGGTTGGATGGGACGATCTCTAAATGAAAAACTGAAAGTGAGGTAAACTATCTGCCACTGCAAAGGATATACACACAAAAACATCAACACTACATACAGATGGGTTTCTGTTAATGTTAGATGACATCAGTGAGCGCAGCAGGTGGCAGCAGTAGTCATGGTGAATATGAAGATATTGACTGGGGCCAAGTTTCCCTTCATCGCTAAGGAAACATCATCTCTCCATTACGTCAAGATCTGTCCAGAATCTGAAAAACTGGTCTTCATACTCCATGTCACATGCTGATGCATGGATAAAGGATGGCCAGTCACATGGCTAACGATGCTCCTTCCACTTGTGCAGATTTCCTGCTTCCACCTGTTCGTTCCCACCTTGAGAGCACATGTTTGAGTTACTCTTATAATAGACTACCTGAATGTTTCGGATTCATTCTATCCTCTCTTTAAATGTTCTTTCCTCCTTTCTTCCTCAGTGCACTTTGAGGAGGAAAGAGGGGATAAAAGCTTGAGTTCAGTTCTCGCAGCTGAAAGCGTGAGCTGATTTGGCCCTACTAGAATTTGACCTGAATGAAGAATTAAACCCTCCAGTCTAACAAAACTCTCCCATTGGTTTGCTGGATTTTCAAGGGTCCATTCTGGGTTTTAGAGAATGCAGTTAGTCTTCCATTTCTGTTTAAGTTGCTATGTTCTGTTTAAGTTAAGTTCTGTGCTTGGAGTAGCCTGCCATTTATTAACTATTTGCACAGCCAGTAGCCCTATAGGTAGGTTAGTATTTATAGATCTTGGGTTGAGTAACCCACTTGGGAAGAAGAGATGGAAATCCTTAGAATTTATGGTAAAAGGAAAAAAATCCAGCTTTATAAATATTAAAGAAATGATTACTTCGGATCAAAAAAGGCCTCATATTTTTTAAGTGTTAATTAAGATGTAAAGGTGCAGGAAAAACAGGTAGTGATCTAATTTCGATATCAGAACACCCCACACAAGATATACAGTGATCAGTAGTGATTACCTTGACATACTTTACATATGAGGAATTGTTAATCAAGCAGGCTAGTTCTTTTAGTCATTACAAAAGCATATTTTCTCACTTAGCAAAGGTGGTGTGTAGTCATAGTATTTAGGGTTAGATTATTTGCCTCTACCTGAAAACAACCAAGGTAAGTGGAACTTACTGTCATCGTCATCATCATAGACAATAAAAAAATTCAGAGGCAACATGTTGTGCAGGAATTTCTACACATGACTAATCCACAAGCCTCAGTGTAAACTGTTTGCGTTTCCACTGAAGAAATCTTTGTGACCTGCATGTCATGTGGTTTATTCCACTAACTACCACTAGAGGTAAGTGAGAAAATGTGTGTAATTTGGGTAAGCTAAGTCTTTACCTTTCCTTCTTGAAATATAACACGTCTCTGTTTGTCATTTCATAATGCATACATTTTTTTCTGTTTAATTAGCCCACATGGGCATGTTGTATTGTTTGATACATGCAGATGACGGGGGTTTACATGGGGCCCAGATGAATCCTTTATGAAGACTGAAACGTTTAAGCAACGGACAGTGCACTGGAGTGAAAATGATCTCCACATGTGCTTTTGTTCCAGTCTGGGAAACTTGTGTGTCATTGTAAAATTATGATTATAAACATCATTCTGGTATGAATCAGTGTGGTCTGTGGATGAAGTTACATTGTTTTTTTTGTTTTGTTTTTTTTTTGTTTTTGTTTTTTTGTTTTTTTTCCAATTTGCCTTTTTCTACTTGCATAATACCAGTGGGTATGTAGAACTGTTGAGACCCGTTTACAGCAACAAGCCCATGCTTGCTATTGGTGGAGGGCTGGGGTACTTGTGGATGTAGCGACAGAGAAAGGCCTGTATGTAATTAGTAGTCATTTTATGTGTACGATCTAATCGAATTCAATGAAAGGGATCTTCTCTCCTATCCTCTATAATTATGTATGCTTTTTGTATTACCACAAAAAAATAAACTAAGGATCCTTTAAGTGCCTGAATTTATACTGTTTTGCTGCTGTTTTCATTAAATAATGTGTAAATTTGATTAATTTTTTTAAATCTGTGTGACAAAAATTGTTTTTTTATGTAGATGTTTGATACTCAAAGTATAAAGTCAGATTCTCATCTGTCTAATTCTCATAGAGGATTGATCAGTTTAGAGAAGAGAGGCTTGGATGGTAGGGTCAGAATTCCGTGTGAACAACATGAAACCATGGATCCATACTGCCATGTGTCAACAATTCAGGCTGCTGCTGGTTGTGTAAAAATGTGGGGGATATTTTCCTGGCTCACTTTGGGCCCCTTAGTACCAACTGATTATCGTATAAATGCCACTGCCTGTATTTGTGTTGTCCATTTAAATGCAAAGCTTAGATTGGTCTCTTGAACATGACAGTGAGTTCACTGTGTTCAAGTGGCCTTCACAGTCACCAGATCATGAGTGCTATGTCAATATGGACCAAAATCTCTGAAGAATATTTCCAGCACTTTGTTGAATCTCTGCCATGAAGAACTAAGCTATTTCAGTAAGCAAAAGGAACTCAAACCCAGTACTGCCAAAGTCCATCTAATGAAGCGGCCAGTAAGTGTATGTCAGCATACACGGTATGAGCTGATTAGCTTAAAAACTGGAATAAGGAGAACATTTTAGCTGTGTCCAAAGCTTAAAAACTAATTAGCATGTACGTATGTTTTTATTTTGTTTATTTAGTGCTCCCAGACAAGAAATAAGCTGTCACATCATTTCCCATAAACTCTGAATTGTTGTTTTACAACTTAGTGTGCTGATTAGAGGTGTCATGTTACCTTATCATTCTAAGGTAAAGCAACTTCTGGGTTCAGCTACATATTTTCCATTACAAATATAGGAGTGGCTTCAGTCCTCTCATTGGTCTCTTACTGAAGAAAAAGGATTTCTTGAACCATTCCTTTAAACTCAAGCGCTTCCTGTAAACCGGTGAACTGAGGGCAACCAGGTGAACAACATTAAGTGAAGCTAAAGGGAATTTGTGTTGCTGTTTTTAAGGAAAGTAAGATTTTACTAAAGCTGTCACTCTGACCTTTAAATTAAATTCACCTTAGATACTTTTTAGTGGTAATGATTGATAAATACAAAATGTGGGCAGTGAACTTATCTAGCTTCTGAAGTTAGGCCAGAAGAAGTTTTTGAACCACTGATTTAAAAAGAAATTCTACCAGTTTTGCATATCAAGTCTTGGGTAGTGGGTAAATAGATCTTTTTCGCAGCAAAGCAGGAGAAGTACAAGTGCTATAAATAATATTACAGATGAAACTATAGATGTTGCCCCACTGCAGAGACTTTCTAAGGTACCTGACTTTGCATACCCAGTATTAACTAATCTACTTGTATAGCACTTTTTAACGCTTCACTGATGGTATTAAAAATAACTATAAAGAGAATAACTCCAAAACAGAAAGCGCGCAATTAAAAGACTATCAAATTTATAAATGAATCTCCTAAAAGGTACACCGGAGACATGTACTGCCTGCCTAATAGTTATAAGTAGATCCTGAATGTTACACCTGTGCTTTTCCTGCTATCATGAGTCAAAATATCTCCTATGGCTGCAGTTTGAGTTAGAAATTGAACAGAATCTAGGAGTGTGAAGTTAGAAACCCTCTGTAGCCCAGTGCTAATTTTATTTTCTAGCTGCTCTTTGCTACATTAGCTATTGTAGCACACCACAACATCTAATCAAACTGTCAGCAAAATTTTTTTTTTGATAAGGGTAATACCTTTTTACTCTTTAATACTAAACCTAACACCTGTAATCCTGTTTATTATATATTCTATATTCTTTACACCTATCGGGGAACATTTGAAGCCTTTTTTGTTTTGATTTTTTGATGATAATGGCTTATAGCTCATAAAAATCAGAAATAGAATTTTTAATTCCAAGTTTGAGCAGATCAGTGCTAAAAAGGCTGGCTGTTGCAGAGTACTGTTTTGAAACTTGTTGACAAGCTTTATGGAGATGCCAGCTTCCTTTCTCAATGGGGTTTAACCCCATGCCCACAGTGCCCAAACTACCCCCAAATAATTTGCTCATCGTGTTATTACTGTGCTTGACTGGCCAGCCAACTTGCCTGACCTGAATCCCATTTAGAATCTATGAGGTATTAGCAAGAGGAAGATGAGAACCACCCAACCCAAAAATACAGACGAGTTGAAGGCCGCTATCAAAGCAACCTGAGCTTCAGTAGCACCTCAACACAAGCTGATCATCTCCATGCTACACCACACTGATGTGGAAATTCATAGTAAAGGAGCTCCAACCAAGATTTTAGTGTAAAAAATAATGTGATGTACTTTTAAGAAGTTAATATTTCTGTATTGTAAATCCTTTTTTGCTTGATCTTAGGAAATAGTCTAACAATCTGAAATACTGGATTTCTGCTTTTTATGAGCTACAAGTAATAATCATTAAAATCAAAACAAAAAGGCTATAAATTTCACTTTTTGTGTATAATGAATAGGGAATATATTAAAGTTGTTTTAACTGAATTAGGGTAAAAACAATTTCATGACATTCTAATATTTTGAGAATGTGAGCTGTAGCCTATATTCACTAACTCTTTTCATTCATAACCACCATCCACGAAGATATTACACATGACCCCATATTAAATTTACTGAACAGATATCTTTAATCAATAATCACTTCAAACTAAGCAGACATTTTTCTCATCAGTTTTGAGTAGGTTAATGGGAAAATCACAGTTCCTTTATGCCCAAGTCATTTAACACAAATGTGACAACTTAAAATATAATGGAGCATGACATGCATAAATGTCCACAGATAGTAGGTTATATACATGTTATAAACAGCGTCTTTAACAGATATCTTCCATTCCGATGTTCCTCTCCAGCTCAGTCCTCACAGAGTTAGTGGATCAGCACCATCCCACGAATTGTCCCGTGAAGAGCATCTGTCTCAGTTTGAATCCACTGTCCGGTCACATCCAGCGACTCCAGCAAGATGTTTCCACAAACTTATGTACACCCCACTTAAGGGCCACTGTTTTGCTTCCAGTGAGGAGTTGATATGTGAGACTCCTTTTCTTTTTTTTTTGGCTTAGCGCCTCTCAAATTTTCCATATACCTCTTGATGTGCTCTCACATTATGTCTCAACTGATTCCAGTGACAGCCTTGTAGTTCTTTATAAGTAGTTCCAGTAGTTTGTGTCTCCAGTAGAGTTCATCCCCAAATTGTCGGAGCTCTCGTGCACAGAGATCAACAGCAACAGGAATTTCTAAGGGAACAACACACTGTTTAGATAAGATAGGCTGACTATTCATAATATTAGACAATTATTAATAAATAAAGCTTAACTAAAAATTATTAAATCAGATCTGTTTAGACACTCACCTTGGCTAGCCATGTTTGAGTGATAATAGTCCAACAAGAGAAAGCTTCACAGGTTCAGTTTTTCTGCTGCCTTTGCTCTTATAATGCTGTGTGTTGTGGCTCAACAAGAAGAAACAAGTCTGAGCTATTGATAGCAAGCAGCTTTTAAATATGCTGGATGACGTAACAGGAATCCCCAGCAGTCATGAGCCGAAGTTCCTCCTCCTACTTCCCAGTTGTTTACGAGCTTCTTTAATCAGTAGTGTTACATAAAATGTACTTTATTTACACTTTATTAAATGCATGCCTGTATTTTGTGTGCCATACAGTGATGTTTGACAATATAAGAAGAATAAACACACAGATATGTTTAAAAAGAAGCCTTTTGAGATTTAGAATGAGGTCATAATTTAATTTCGAAAGCAAAACAAGGAACTCAGCTGAAATGCATCACATTAGGTAATATGTCATCATGGTGTAACTTTACCCATGTACAAGAAGTCACACTTATATAATTAAACTATAAAGATATTTTTCTTAGAGTACAGTTTGAATGTACAGCAGCAGTCCTACTGTGCTGATAATGGTGATAAGGTGTTTTTACACAGTGTTCACTTTTCAGAAGGTATAGAACAGATGTTACATATTATATTAACACAAACAAACATATTAAGATAACGAACCACAAAAAACATCAAACCACAGCATTAACAGACCTCCTGAAAGTTTCAGTGACTGAGTTCATCCTCAAGCAAAGAGACATTTCATTCATCCAGCACCACCTCTAATCAAATTACACACACACACCAAGGTGGGGACCTAACTACACTAAAGACTCACTAAACAGTGTCTAATGTGGAATTCAAAGATATGTGTGTACTGGTTTTCATTCATTTCATACACCAAAGAGTCACGAAAGAGTGTGTGATGTGGATTTCAAAGATATGTGCGTATTGTTTTTCATTCTCAGTACTGCTCAGCAGAGGCACCATAAACATGTTAAGGCTTGCCTTGCCTTTCTGTAGAAATGGAGAAGTACCTTGGAATTATAACCACCTCTAGCTGATCACTGAATGCGTCATTTTCCTTACTGTGATAAAGAAAATGTGAGTTACAAGCATATGGGAATTTTGAAGGTAAGCACTAATTATTTTTTAGTGTAAGTTAAAGCATTAAAATTTGAAGAAATAAATTAAATTGAGATTATTAAAAGAGGCAACACCTGTGTAATGTGCATGGAATCATGAGATTGTTAACACTCATGGCACAGTGTTTACTGTTGTAGCTGGCCAATCTAGTTTTAATATGTAAACCAGTATGGATGAAAATATTAGTCCACACCTCTTAATCACAGAATTCAGGTATTTCACTCAGTCCCATTACTACAAGTATATGAAATCAAGCACCTCTTCATAAAGTCTGCCTTTACAAACATTTGTGAAAGAATGGGTCATTCTAAAGAGGTCAATGAATTCAAATGTGCTATTATAATAGGATGCCACCTTTGCAAGAAGTAGGTAAAATTTTATTATTGCAAAGTGGTATGGTTTAGGAACCACAACAACTCTGCTACGAAATGGCAGACTGTGTAAAGTTCTCAGGATGCTGAGTCCTGAGGTGCATAGTGCCTAAAAGTTGTCAATACTCTGATGACTCAATAACTGCAGAGTTCCAAACCTCCTCTGGCATTAACATCAGCATAAAAACTGTTAACTGGAAGCTTCAATGGCATTGGTTTCCATGGCTGGGCAGCTGTGTCCAAGCTTTCCATCACCAAGCACAATGCCAAGTATCAGATGGAGTAGTGTAAAGCATGCTGCCACTGAACTTTGGAGAAGTGGAAATGTGTTATGTGGGGTGAAAAATCCTACTTCTCTATCTGGTAGTCTGATGGACAAGTCTGGGTTTGGCCAAAATGTAATATGCATGACTTTATTGTGAAAACTGCAAAGTTAGTTGGTGGCGGGATAATGCTGTGGGGTCTGTGGCTAGCAGTCAAGGAAGATCTTAATTCTTCACCTAACAAGACATTTTTGACATTTCTATGCTTTCAGCTTTATGACAATGGTTTGGTGGAGGCCTCCCTCTGTTCCAGAATGACTGTGTCCCTATGCACAAAGCAAGGTCCATAAAGGCATGGTGTGGAAGTTTGGTGTGGAAGAACTTAACTGACCTGCACAGAACCCTGACCTCAGTTTCATCCAACACATTGTAGATGAACCAGAACAGAGATTTTGAGTCAGGCCCTCTCATCCAATTTCAATGCCTGAACTCTTCTGGATCAATGGCAGAGCCTTTTTTTTTTTTTTTGTTGCCATGGGTTGCTTGACCTGCCAGAGAAGGTGCTCCTATGATTTATTATAAATATGCCAGCCAAACGAGTTTATTTTCCACTGCAACATCCCCAGCACATGCACAGGCATGCAGATGTGCACACATATACCCAGTGAATAAAAACTGTTCTGTCTAAAAAAATACTAACTGTTCAGCTCACAGAATAATAGGTGCAAGATTCATAATACTTGCTACATAAACAGAATCCCAACTGTAAAATTTCACACAATTACTTAGTTATGGAGAGCTAGCAGAAGACAGGCTAGTGAACATTTCAGCCTCTGATTCTGGGGTCAAAAACTGCCAGTTAAATTATCTTGACTAATCAGCATTGTGTTCTAAAACTGATATTAATAAACCACAGAAAATTCTTGGGGCTGCTAAGGGGGTGCTATGATTTTTTTAGAGGTAACTATGGCACCCCAAGCCCCTTCCTGGCACCACCTATGTTCTGGATGAATGGGCAAAAATTCCCACAAACACATTCCAAAATCTCATAGAAAGCCTTCCCAGAAGAGCGAAAGCTGTTATAACTGCAAAGGGCAGGGCAACTATGCATTTAGAATGGGATGTCATAAAAGCTCATGTGCAGGTGGCCCAATACTTTTGTCTATATAGTGTTTTCACTCATAGTCAGGTAATTCACAAGAGTCAAGCATGTGTACACTTTTTAAATGACCTTTCTGTATTTTTTTTTTTTGGCAAAACAAACCAGGTTTATGGGGTTAGGGTTAGGGAGCGCCTGGGTGTCCCCCCTGAAGAGCTGGAGGAGGTAGCTGGGGGAGAGGAAAGTCTGGGCTTCTCTGCTCGAACTGCTGCCCCCACGACCCGGACCCCCAGAAAAGCGGTAGACGACGAGACGAGACGAGAAAACTGGAAGTAATCTACTAAAGTCGGTATTATAGTACTTACAGAGGACAAATCTGTTGCAGCACTGTGACTTTCATGCACATTGCAGTTTATCCATGAAGCTCATTCCTGTCGTGGTTGCAGCAGGTGTGACGCTACTGCTGATAACAGCACTGTAAAATTTGTTGACCTCCTAGGTTGCCTTTTGTTGCCACATCCTGAAGACACCGGAGTGTATTTGTTTTTTTCTCTCTCTCTCCCATAGTTTGTGTC
>VUQH01042392.1:0-17782 GCA_015106775.1 Etroplus canarensis | reverse complement strand
CTGTTTATATATACATATATCTATATCTATCTATCTATCTCTCTATCTCTATCTCTCTCTCTCTATATATATATATATATATATAGATATAGATATAGATATATATAGATATATATAGATATACATACTATACTATATTATACATTATTCTTATATGAATGTCACCCATGTAAAAACATGCTAATGTAACAAAGGTAAATAAGTTCAGGAGCTTCAATTAAAAGGCCACAAGAGTCAGTGTGTGCTAGGTGCCATAACTGGTTATTTATTAAAATCTCTACTAAAATGATAACAAAGGGAGGAAGGAACAAGAAGATAGCCAGTCATAATATGGCTGTGAAAAGTCAACTACCCACTGCCAGGGCACCGGGAGTGTTCCATTAGTGAACAAACTATGATACAACACACTAAAAGCACCACATTAACTAGACACGCAAACAAATTATATCACCAGTAAAAGTGAGTGAACTCCCAGTAAGCTGACACACCTGTGACCAGAATCAGAATGCTTTATTAATCCTAGAGGGGAAACTGCTTAACCATCAACAGTTGCAGCACTAGAAACACAGAGGACAGTATTAAAACCTAGTGTAAATACAGTGGCTAAAACAACAAAAAACAATTCTAAAAATTGAGGCTAAAATACCAAATAAAACAAATGGCAATTGATGCTCTGCCTGCAAACAAACAAAGCACTGTTAAAAGCTTGTATTTTTGTATAGAATAAAAATTATGGCACACCCTTGAATTAGGGCAATAACAGCAATACAATAACACTCATTACAGTAACTAAAACAGTAGTACAACTAATAAATATCCACCATTTGCCTTAACAAGCATGTTAATCAGTTAAAACCACACAGGAGAACACAGCACAGAAATGGCAGGGAGGATTTTCCACACCTGCCAGCAATCACCTAATTAACAGTTTGTTTTCCACTTGTAATTGGGTGCTCTCCTGCTTGGTATTTCTATACTACATGCATACAGTTAGTAGTGTTTGCAAATTGCTTTTGTGCAACAGACTTGGGGGTGAACATATTGGAGCCTGGGGTGGCCATATCTTGGCAAACTAAATGTGGGACAAAGTGTGTTTTTGCATCATGCAGTTTGGTACACTAACGCTGAGAGGCATTTAGCATGTGAAGGACATATTTTATTTGAGTGTGACTTTGTCAACTTCTTTGCTATATAAATATAATGAGAATAAAAGGATGCTAGAGTGTCTCATGCCATAGTTTTCCTACTCTTGTGTATTCCCCTTTTTATCCAAATAACCTGTAAAACTGTTGTCTACTGTTATTTTAGTTTTAGTTTTGTTGCATACTCTGTTGTCTGTCACTGAGGAAATGTTCATCAACTAGGACGTCTCTTCCTAAGCTGCAGGATTTTTGTGAGACTCATTAATGACTGACAAAATAGGAAAAGAACACATTTACCAGTTTCACCCAGTTATTACACGTTTTCATGTATTTATTACTCCTAGGCTTGATTATTGTAATTCATTGCTATCTGGCTGTACTAAAAACTCCCTAAAAGCCTTCAGGTGATCCAAAATGCTGCAGCAAGAGTACTGACAGGGACTAGGAGGAGAGACCATATTTCCCTTATACTGGCTTCTCTCCACAGGCTTCTTGTTAAATCCAGAATTGAATTTAATCCTAACTACTAATCTACTCACATACAAATTCTTGAACAATCAGCCCCATCCTATCTTGAAGCCCTCATTTTACCATTTTTTCCGGTAGAGCACTTCGCTCTCAGAGTGCAGACCTACTTGTGGTTCCTAAAGTTTTTAAAAGAAGAATGGGAGGCAGAGCCTTCAGCTATCAGGCCCCTCTCCTGTGGAACCAGCTCCCACCATCTCTACATTTAAGATTAGGTTTAAAGCTTTCATTTTTGATAAAGTTTATAGTTAGGGCTTTGTTATCCTGCAGCAGGCTTAAGCAGCTGGGGAGGCTTGTTATGATATGCTGGGCATTTCTTCTCCGCCCACTTCTTTTCACTCCCCTTGCGTTTATTTGCTACTGCATGTCATTAAATGTTGTCTTCTCTCTCCCATAGTCTATCTCGCTTTTCTCTCTTTTTTTTCTCATCTTTCTCCTCACACTCAACCAGTCAAGGCCCTCCCTGAGCCTGGTTCTGCTGGAGATATCTTTCAGTTAAAAGGGTGTTCTTCCTTCCCACTGTCACCAAGTGCTTTCTCATATTAGATCATCTAATTGTTTTTGCTTTAATACTATAGAGTCTATACTTTACAGTTTGAAGCACCTTGAATTGATTTTTGTTGTGAATTGCTGCTATATAAATAAAACTGTATAGTTTACAGAAACAGCTGGTGGAACCAGAATACTAGACTTAAAACTTGTCAGCTGAAGAGACGCACAGCTCTAGACTAAACTAACACCATGTCTGCTGGATTGTAAAAAAACCCAAAACTGTTTGCTTACATAGAACTTTATTATATGTTATGTCAGTATCTTGTTTGCAATGGTGATGGACAGACTGACAGATGAGATCAGGCAGGAGTCTCTGTGTACTTTGATGTTTGCAGACGGCAGTATCATCTGTGGTGAAGGAGCATGTGAAAGAGAGCCGGGAGAGGTGAAAGCATGCACAGGAGAGAAGAGGAATGAACGTCAGGAGAAGCAAGACAGAGTACTGTACATGTGTGTGAATGAGAGTGAGGCGGGTGGAATGGTGAAGATGTATGGATGAGCTTAAATACCTGGAGGTTAACCATCCAAAGCAATGGACAGTACAAAAGAGAGGTGAAGAAGTAAGCGCAGGCAGGGTGGAGTGGGTGGAGATGAGTGTCAGGGGTGCTCCGTGACAGAAGGATAGCAGCAAGAGTGAAAGGGAAGTTTACAAGACGGTAGTGAGACCTGCTATGATGTATGGTTTGGAGACGGTGGCACTGGCAAAAAGACAGGAGGCAGAACTGAAGATGTTAAAATTTTCACTTGGAGTGACATCAGAGGGACAGCTGAGGTTGCAAAGTTTGGAGACAAAGTCAGAGAGGCAAGGCTGAGATGGTTAGGACATGTTCAGAGGCAGGATAGTGGATAAATTGGACAAAGGATGTTGAAGACGGCGCTGCCAGGCAGGAGGAGAAGAGGAAAACCACAGAGAAGGTTCATTGGTGTAGTGGAGGAG
The DNA here is from genome assembly GCA_015106775.1 of Etroplus canarensis. NCBI lineage: Eukaryota > Metazoa > Chordata > Actinopteri > Cichliformes > Cichlidae > Etroplus > Etroplus canarensis. The sequence continues at coordinate 14,626 of VUQH01042392.1, read as the reverse complement.
GACATGAAAAAGGTTGGAGCGACAGAAGAGCATACAAAGGATATGGTGCGGTGGAGGCAGCTGATCCGCTGCGGAGACTCCTAAAGGAGCAGCCGGAAGAAGAACAGGATGTCAATATTGTGCTCTGCTTCCCGAAGTGCTAAAACATTATTTGGAACAACTTTAATCAAAAGTGGTGACTTTACAAAACTCTGCGGGTTTATAAAATATGCAGCAAGAAATAAAAATGAAAATATCTTTTCAGTAATTCCGCATTAGCACGTCTAGGACATAAAACCACATTTCCCAGCGTGCATAGGGGCAGGGCAGCTCCAGAGTCCGAGCGCACTGGGTGTGGCACACAAGCACAGTTGTTTTTTTTTCTAGTGAGTTTCTGCTCTCTGTGCTTTTTCTCCTCCTCTCTCCTCTCCGCGCCGGGTCTCCGTCTGCTCTCCGAGCTTCTCCTGTCAGCAGCCGCAGCAGCTCAGCGGTAAGTCGCACCGGGATGTCCAGCCGAACTTTTTATAGCAGCCTTACGGAAACGTACGGCTGCATCCGCCAGGTGAGCGGGGACAGCCGGCCGGCCTCCACCTGTGGATGGAACAAAGAGGCCTGGCCACAGTAGAGAAGACTGGAGAGCGGATTAGAAACAAATTAGAGAAGTTTAAAGGAAATATGAACTTTCCTGTTTGTTATGGCTCGCTGCCTGATGACGCTTCTTCTTCATCTTTGACAGATCTGTTTCTTCTTGTGGTTGGAAAAAAAAACCCCTCAGACTGTCAAAATGGTGAGTCATATTCACACCACATATGTGTCAACTGTCAAGCTAAAGAAGCGAGGAGAGTTTCGTATCAAAGAGAGGTTCTTGATCAAATACACTTTATTGGAGAAAAATCCGTTATTTATGCAAATGTGTGATCCGCTGGTTTTTACCCTCTGAACTCCAAGACAACGCCCACTTTATTCCACATTATATAATGCAACGGTTTGCTTTCAGTGTAAGTGAGAGTCGTTTGTTCACTGCTGATTAACTTTTGATGGCTAATGGACATAGTTTTGTGTTTTTAAATGTAGAGGGAAGTCTGTATTAGGGCATCAGTTTAGGATAAATAAAAGTTTAGATCAGTAAGTAACTCCTCTTTTCTATTATCTGGTGTTATTTAATACAGAATTGGTTAAATGGACACTTTCACTCATTAAAAAGTAAGTTTTACAGGTTTTTATGTGTGTCTGGGTGTGTGAGGTTGGAAAGAGGTTCATTTGGGGAAGTTGGGAAGTTTGGTGTATGACTCATGTGGGCTCTGCTCCATTCGGGTGGGTCTCCTCTCTCTCTCTCTCTTTCTCCACCTCTCTGTGTGTGTAATACACACTTCCACGTCTGGTCTGGAGTTTAAAGCCAGCCTCCCTCTCTTAAAGGGGAATCAGTTCTCTTACTCTATAAGGGTGGAGTTAGTATGTTTACATAAAACAAACTCTCAACTGTGATGATGTTCTTTTTTTTTTCTTCCAAAGTTTAGTCTGGGGCCATAAACAGAATGAAAACACCATATGGAATCTTGGAGTCATTTTTGACCAGGATTTCCCCTTTAATGCATACATTAAACAAATATAATAGGACTTCCTTCTTTAATCTGCACAGTTTGGCTAAAATTAGAAACATGCTGTCTCTGAGTGATGCTGAAAAACTAGTTCATGCAGCTGGATTATTGTAATTCACTGTTGTTAGGGTGTTAGCTCCCCAAAAAGCCTTCAGCTGATCCAAAATGCGGCAGTGAGAGCACTAAGAGAGTCTCGAAAGCAAGATCGTGTCTTCCACATAGTGGCTTCTCTTCATTGGCTCCGTGTTAAATATAGAAATGAATCTAAACTCCTGGATAATCAGGCCCCATCATATCTCACAAACCTCTTAGTAGCATATTTTCCCATTCACAAGCAGGGGCCACAACCCCAAAGCGAATGGCACGTCTAACTATAATGATGGAATGAGCTAGGCTGGAGGCTGGGGTTTTGGGAAGGCCTCAGTGAGGATCAGCGGCAACTCCTGGGCTTGCAGATCCCCCAGTACCTTTGAGAAAGGTTGGAAAACAGAGGAACAAGGAGAGCGAGTGTAAGGCAGGGAAACGAGAATAAACTGGTGTGGTCCTACTCCCAAAATTCAGATAAATTATCTCTAAATAGAGCACTTCACTCTTGGAACGCAGGCTTACTTGTGGTTCCTAGAGTTTCTAAACGTACGATGGGAGGCAGAGCCTTCAGCCATCAGTCCTCTCTCCTGTGGAACCAGCTCCCAGCTTGGATTCAGGAGAGAGATACCCTTTTTGCTTTTAAGATTAGGCTTCAAACTTTCCTTTTTGATAAAGCTTATAGTTAGGGCTGGATCAGGTTACCCTGAACCATCCTTTAGTTATGCTGCTATAGGTTCAGGCTGCTGGCTTACTTCCTATGATGCACTGAGCATTTCTTCTCCACCCAACTCTTTTCGCTCTCTATGTATTTGCCACTCCTGCGCGTCATATGTTTTGTCCTTGTCTCTAGATGCTCTTGTTTTTTTCTCTTCTTTTTCTCCTCACCCCAAAACTGGTTGAGATAGATGGCTGCCCCTCCCTGAGCCTGGTTCCGATGGAGGTCTCTTCCTGTTAAAATGGAGTTCTTCTTTCCCACTGTTGCCAAGTGCTTGCTCATAGGGAGTCATCTGATTGTTGGGGTTTTCTCTCTACTATGATAGATACTTTATTAATCCCCAAGGGGAAATTTCAGTGTTGCTGTAGCAATTACATGACAAGCAAAAAAAAAGCTCTTTACCTTTATAGTGTAAAGTATCTTGAGGCAACTTTTTGTTGTAAATTGGTGCTATGTAACAATTGAAATTAAACTGATGCTCTGATATGAAGTGCCTATAAGTTTTAATAAGTCTTTCTAGACAAGTTTCTGTACACTGTGGACTATTTTGCATGTTTTCAAAGCCTGGTATCTGCAGCATTATTCCGTTCAACAGTCGACCTCCACTAGTGTCCAAACTGTGGTTAAAAACGCACCAGTGAAACACAGCTATGCATTTTCATGAAAAACACAGCCACTGCAGTCCATACTGAGTAACTCTCACATACAGAGATGCTTCTGTAAAAGTTTAACTACGGCACAGGATGTGCAGCTGAAAATAACCCACAACAAATTACCTGCTTATTCCTGTTTGCACTGCCCACATGCTTTAGTTTATTTAGCTTTTGAAGTAAAATATAATAATAATGTATTATGTCTTTAGGAGATGTTGAGTTTAAGGTTAGAACTCTTAGAATAAAGTGATGTGCATACTGGAGCTCAACTGTATTGACAGTTATTGTACCGTTAATAAAATAGCAATAAAATGGTTTATAGTGGGGAACTTCCCTTTTGTAGAAGGATATTTTACTGTCTCCATGGCAGCCACAGTCCATTAATGTAGGAAGAGAACGATAACAATGTGCTTTAAAGGTAAGACACCTACTGTAAAACTCTGTGGGGTTTATGTATGGAGGGTCAGCATACCTCCATCGGGAGCCCCTGTCCTCAGGTTATGTCTGAACCTGTTCAGAGGCCTCTAAACCTGAATCAAACATTCCTGTGGAAATGATCGACACTACGCCGTGTTGTTGTCGTTTAAATACCTCCTTGTTCAGCTGTTTATCCAAGCAGCATTACACACATTGACTCAGTTTTGTTTAGCGTGCAGTGCTGAGTGTGTTAATGAAAAAGGAAAGCTCGTGGACATTTTGGCATTCCTTCCTGCAGAAATGAACAGAAACCTAGTTGTTAACAGTGACTTGCTTTTTTTTGGACGACCAACTTTTTTAAATTCCAAATTTTCAGGGTCAGAATTCCAGAAACATTCCAGTGGTTTACCTCTCTAAATTTTCCTCCCCCTGACCTAAGAAATGATTTTTATGGGTGAGGGAGTGCCTGGAATGAGCATGTCATTGTTACAGCAAGAGCCAGTTTTACTTAAAATCAATTTTAAAGTTAATGTTTTTCCAATGTTGTCACATTCTTACCAACTCCATTATAGATCAGTCTGCTGAGTTCATCTATTATTTCCACACCTAGTGTAATTTTTAACCTGATAATAAAATCACTTTTGAATGGCACACCTCTCTATTTTATGGAAGGATGAGATTTAAATGCATGAGAGACACTGTTTTATACATATGTTAATATAAAACTAAAGATTACCAGTCTGTTTTGTAATGTAATGGGGAAAAAAGGGGAGTGGGGTAAAGCTATGAAACAGAAGAATCAGATATTTGTAATTGTATAGTTATCTGAGCGTGAACCTAGAGATGGATTAAAACACAAATAAGCTGTGTGCATAATAGAGTATACAGGTTTGATATATGAGCTTATATGTACCTTCAGCGGCTCCCTTGTATTTTTCCCCAGTAAATTAGAGATCAGTAATTTGGTAGCAGTTTTAAGCTAGATGCCCTTCCAGAGCCAACTCTCCACAGTGAGAGGGTCTTGTGCCCCCTCGGTATTGAGCCAGGGACCTTTTTCTTGTAAGGCAAATGTGTAAACCACTACACTACAGGGACACTGTTTGACACATGAGCATGAATCTAACAATTGGCTCTATATTCCAATATACACTCACAGCTACTTTATTAGATAGGCCTGTTCAGCTACTCATTAATGCAACTATCTTATCAGCCAATCACGCAGCAGAAACTTTTTGAATTTTAGGCATGTAGACATGGCCAAGATGACCTACTAGAGTTCAAACCGAGCAACAGAATGGGGAAGAAAGATGCCTTAAGTGACTTTGAATGGAACATGGTAATTGATGCCAGATGATTTAAAAAAACTGCTGATCTACTGGGAGTAAAACAACAGAAAGTGGAATAAAACAACATGAAAGCATGGGTCCATCCAACCTTGTGTCCGTGGTTTAGGTTAGTTGTGGCGGTGGTGGTATAATGGTGTGGAGGATATTTTCTTGACATGCTTTGGGCCCTTTAGTACCAACTGAGCATCATTTAAATGTCACAGCCTACCTATTGTTGCTGACCATGTCCATCACTTTACAAGCACAGCATATCCATCCTCTAAAGGCTGTAAAACAACAGATTTGGGATAATGCATCATGTTACAAAGCTCAGATCATCTTAAACTGGCTTCTTGAACACAACAATTAGTTCACTGTACTCAGATGGCCCCCAGAGTCACCAGAGCACCTTTGGGATGTGGTGGAGTGGGAGACTCACATAATGACAAATCTGCAGTAACTGTGTGATGCTATCATGCCAATATGAATCAAAATCTCTGAGGTATGTTTCCGGCACCTTGTGAAATCTATTCCATGAAGAGGCAGTTCTGAAGGCAACTGGGCATCTAGCCCGGTTATTAGCAAGATGATACAAATTGATTCAGTTTGTTCTGCACTTTTTACGGCATTTTGTTAACATCTAACAAGAACACTGACAGCAGATATAAACACTGCAGTCAAACTTCTCTTGTTTTGGGGACATATTTACCGCAAAAAAAAGTTGCTTCTTAGTTTACATCCATGAAAACAATCGTGTATATATATTTTACTCAAATAATAAAGATACTTTTACAACAAGGACAGTCATTCATGGAAATCCAAAATCTGTGCCCCTTTTTATAAATGAGTTTCAGTCATTAGTGTGATACTATGTGGCAGATACAAGTGTTGAAATAGTTGCATTTTAATATGGTGTATATAAGTGTCAAATCTCATGACGTTTGAAGGATTTTGTACTTTATCATCAATATGTTGCAGCTAATGAACATTTGAAAGTATCTACACGTTTAAAGATACAGAAATTGTGTGTATGTGGGGGAGGTAATCAGGTGCAATAGAATAATTTTAATAAAAAAAGTGACTTTAGCTTTGGAAAAATGTACAAAAAAATTATCTTTCTCTGATTCAAGATTCAAGAGCTTTATTGTCATTTCAACCACATATAGCTGACGCTGAACATAGTGAAATGAGATAGCGTTTCTCCAGGACCTGGTGCAACATATAAACATATAGATATATGACAGAAGGTATTAATATGAAGATCACTGTTCACTGTGATGCCCCTCCAACTGTCTCAAATAATGTCTTCTTCTTCTTCCTCTTGTTTTAATGGCAGTTGACGTTCAATTTTTCTCTGGAGTGTGTATTATACAGTCCATACTAAATCTGGCCTTTAGCCTTAAAACAAACAATACCCTCATCCTAACACCCTTCTAAATCCTACACACCTGAGTCCTAAACCCTACAAGCAACCCGTATTTCCCTTCATGTACATTTGGCTGCTCACTTGTATTCTCCCCAAGGGGTCGCCACAGCAGATTAATCCACATTGGTAATTTGGCAGAGGTTTTACGCCAGATGCCCTTCCTGATGCAACCCTCCATAGTGAGAGGGACTTGTGTCCCCACCTGGAATTGAACCAGGGAGAGGTGACTGTGTAAACCACTACACTATAATTTATTACCTCAGCCTTTCCCCATTTCCTTACATTCAACACTCCACTTATTGTAAAATCCTTTTCTCTCACTTGCATCAAACACTCCACCTCTCTCTGTGCCTCATGTTTTCTACATCTTAAAATAACATTTTCCATAGTTTATTCTTCTTGACAGCTGCCTCTAGACCTGATTCATGTTTCCCTATCATTTTGAGAGTCTTATTCAGTGAACAATGCACTATTCTTAACCTTGTTAATATCACTTCCTCTGTCCTGTTTCCCCTTCTCACTTGATTCACTCTCACACTTTTTTGGATTGCATAATACTTTCTACCCTTCTCCTACACATCCCAACTTCTCAGCCAGGTCTGATTTGCCTTTTTGCATATGACACGTTTAACCTCAGTTTTGCTAATATTAATCTCTTTATCAACACTCCTATTTTTTTTAATATACTTTTTGCCAAACCATTAATTATTTCCCTTTTCACCAACATGACCAGGTACCCAAGCAAATTTCACCTGCACCTCACTATCAAATGAAATAAAATAAAATCAAGTTTTATTGTCATGTGCACAGTAAGGAAACACATTTCCCTGTGCAATGATATTCTTACTTTGCTGTCCACAGTGAATGCCAGTAATATACAGTACAATAATATAATATCTGTTACTCTCGTGAGTGATTGTAATACCTCATACACGCTATCCTGGTGACTTTTACACTGAAAAGATTTCATTCTTGCTAATACTGATAATGAGTCTGAACAAATCAACGCTGTATTTGGTCTAATTTCTTCAACCCATAGTTGAGCTTCCCACACAACAATCACTCAAAGGAAGTCCTTGCCTATTCTTTAAGATTATTGGCTGAAATGGGTGGTTCGTCAGCTAATGCGCCTCACCTGGGTCTTCTAGGGCATAAAAGCTGGCCCTAAGCATTTAATCACTCTTTCTCACTTCTGTTTCGCTTGGTATCATATCTCTTTGGTTTTTGTGGTTTATGTTTATTAAATTATTTTCTTTAAGTAAACCTCCTGTGTGGGTTCCCTAATTATCACGTGCTTTGAGCCATTTTGTGAAACATGGGGTCTCGTTTGGGGTTTCTAAAGCCATTGGTAAGGTTAGAGCTTTAGTAATTGTTTATGGCTGACTTTGCTTGTTTGATAAAAGCTTAACTGAGTTAAATTGTTTTCCTTAAGTGGAGCTTTTGGAGTTTAGTATTGGGAGTTCCACCCAAGATGGGTTTGTATTAGTTACTCTAATTACTTAGTTTGGTTGATTGTTAATACCAGTTTTGTTTGGCCTTCAGACTCAAAGATTTTTGCATCCTTTTTTTGAGTGAATATAGCCATTGGAGTTTGCTGGAGCTACGCAGCCCTTTAGTAGACTTATGTGGTTGATCTCAATAGAGGACCAAGTTACTTTCTCTGCAATGTGGCTGAAGACAGTGTTGCTAGTTTCTGGTTGCTTTTTGGTGCTGGTGGTATTGGTGCATAAGTACTCACATCAATCATCTGCCTGAAGATTATGGTTGATACTAGTTTTTAGCAAGGACTAGGGAGTCTGAGCTTTGTGGGTGTTTGTGGCCAAGCAAAATACATGGTTGTGCCTCTCAAAAGTGCTTGTATTTGGTTGACATGGCTGAATGTGGTATTACTGATATGAAGATTCAAAATTGCGGTGAGCTCTAATATTAAATGGTATTGTGATGTTTACCTTGGACATTTCCCTTGGCAGCTTTGGAGTTGGTGCCATGTCTTGTACGTACCTCCTGTGGATTCTCTACTTGTCACATACTTTGAACCATTTCATGATACCACATCTTCCATGTTGCAGGCCAGCAGAGGAACTGTAAAACCCAGCGCAAACTTCAACGCCGGTGCGGATGCAGATGTCCTGTACAAAGCCATGAAAGGGCTGGGTAAGATGCTCATGTTTATTGATGTCTGCTGCCAACAGTCCAATAAGGGAGCATGTTTAGTTATTGCAGCATTAATGCCTGCTGTGTGGGTGGAGTGCCCCGAAAAGACAGCAGTGAGTCATAATCATGTGCACAGAGAAACTTGAGAAGCACCACTGTGAGCAAGCACATCTGCTGACCTTGACTGAAAGCTGTAATTATGTGGGTTAAATGTAATCAAGAATCTACCTAGACAGCATATGTTCATTGTTATGTAATGTATAAAGACCATATGACAACAGTTGGAAACAACCACGTCTTGGCTGGTAAACTATGTTCGTTTCCGTAGGAACGGATGAGGATGCCATCTTGCAGCTGCTGACGGCTCGCAGTAACGCCCAAAGGCAGGAGATCAAAGCCAGCTACAAAACTCTGTTTGGAAAGGTCCGACTGCCTCTTTAACAGCTGTTCACTCACGTGAGCACATAAACTGTCAGAGCTCCACTTTAAAGATCTCACTGTGCTTCAAACCAAGCAAAGCTGTACAACAACTACATTTAGAGGCATAATATTTACACTGCTATGAATTTCCATGATTTGAACCACTATAATCTACTTCTGGCTCAACTGTACTTAATCTGAAGTATCTCTACAGTCTTGTGGCTTTACCTGGAATTCAGAACATGTGTAATCCCTCTAAAATGTAAATACTGAATAGAAGTGAAGTCAGGCATCCACAAGGCCTCTGCAGTAAAAGACAAACTAGGAAAGTCTATTTGCCTATACTGACACAGCTGTGTGCATGTGATCCCTCCGTCGTGCTGAACCTTCTGGGTATTTTGGAGCTCATTTGCCTTATGAATACGCAAATTTGCCACATCACTAGACTGTAAAGCAATCTCTAAACATGTATTAAATTCAAAGCTAGTGTCTTGGTTAGTGGAGTTTATTGGTAATGCTAAAACGGCAAGCTTCATTTTGTCCGAAGTTACCCTGACCTTAACCTGAAAGTTCACTGTACCTTTGAATAAAGCCAGGTTAGGTGTATCTTACAACATTCTCAGTTGGCCACAACCAGGAAAAAATATTAGTGACATCTAATCTCATTGACAGCAACATATAAAGGGGGTGCTACACCTGAGTTCGTTTACCAGCAAGTGTCTTTATTTTAACATAAAAATAATAGTCTGGAGGGCTGGCAAACAAGGGGAAAAAAAAAAGTCGTAGGAATCTGGAAAAACCACCCAGTGGACTGTAGGAAACTAATGACAGAAGAAAAGTAAAATTAACGGATAAAGCTGTGGAAAGAAACAGATGACTAAAGGCCTGAACTACAAAGTAGAATTTGGGTTGGAAGATCCCTCAGACCTCTGTGTGCAGATAGTAAGAGGGTCTAAAGTTTATTTAATAACATCTAAAACCTTTAACAATCAGTGAATACAAATTCTTAGAAAACTGTATTCCTTGTTTTGATTTTTTTTTTTTTTTCCCCTGTTGGGTGCAAACAATTTCACAATAATTAGATTATTCTGTAAGCCTAAATATAAGCTCTTATTTGTACTTTCTTGATTTGTAGTCCAAGTCAAATTTGCATGTAGACTAAACCTAGAACTGAATTTTGTTTTTATGTTTGTTCATTTGCTCTCAGATCATTGAACAGCACCAAGGCTGCAGCTGAAAGAATGCTACAACTGTCTTTAAACATTAATTTAATGGAGTAACAATAGTAATCAGATTCTCCCTTGTCTCAATGACAGAGCTGTGATACTCTGTTACCTTAAACAGTCAAAATTTTTGCTGAGTTTCTTTCCTGGCTTCAAGTAAGCTAAACTTTATTAATATAGCAATCTTTTCCAATATTTAGACAACACATGGTCATACAGCACTTTTAGTACTATAGTGTACAGTGCTTTCTTGTTACGCTATCCCTCCTTTTTTATTTGAAGCAGCCATGTTGATTTCAGGCTGCATTCTGTGTTTAACCTCTTCATATTTTTCTCATATGCTAATCTTATCTTCCTCTGTGAAATCATTGGCTCTGCTGCCAGCAGACTTATTCAGTTTGGAAACTATGATTCATGATTTATGAAGTTGAAAACCACCTTTATGCGACCACTTACACTGATCAGAAGCCAGTAACAAAAATATCTTGGGTATGTTGAACTTGCTTCGTAGTACAGGCCTCTGGATCTCCAATTCCCAAAGGAATGGAAATAAATCCCCACAAAGGAGTGGGGGTCTGATCCACTCGACAGCTGCTTGGTCTGTAAACCAATGATACCTTTTTCCTTGGCTCCTTTAAACAGGGGCAGGACAGTCCTCAGGTACTCCACCTGGTGCACCTGGAAAAAGAGGAAGAAGATGAGTGAGAGAGGAGCAGAGAAGAAATAAAGGAAAGGTAGCGCAAGCACAAGAGAGCAGGGGTGTTTAGAGAAGTCTGAAGCTTGACCTTTAGGCTCACAGGGATTACTTATACATATGCTGACCTCATCATTTGAAACTTTGGCCATGTTTTAATGAAAGCATCCAACATTATGACAGTATATATGGTGAAAAATACGGACATGTTTCACGTTAATGTTCACTGTGCCTATTCTAATTGGTATTGCTTAATCCAACCATGTTTAATGAAATGACTTGTTATAGCAGAGAAGAAAATATTTTATAGTTTAAGAGAAAATCTAGAAATGTGGATACTGAGCGGAAACCTGCATTCTGCTATGAAACGCAGTTCTTATGAACAAGGTCACCAGTTGAGCTGAAAAGCATACTTCAGCAAGTAATTTTTGTCTCCTTGTAAGCATTCTCTGCTTTTACATAAAGGTTGTACACAAAACATGACAAACTCTGCCCGCTAACATTCCTTCTGTTACCACCATCAGTTGTTTGAAGCACAATGAGGCATACCATGACCTAGCACAACACAAATCATCAGAAATCCATTTTTTGTATGTGCTTATGACAGCATTGCAAACAAATGTGGTAAAACATTTTGGACTACACACGACACAACCATAAAATCCTTTAGAGCTGCATGTTGACGCTCAGGATTTATGATCCTCCACACCTAATCAAGTGCATACTGTATATCTTCATGTCAGGATCTGGTCGATGACCTGAAAGGAGAGCTGGGTGGCAAATTTGAGACGCTGATTGTGGCTCTGATGACCCCGCCCATTTCTTATGATGTGACATCACTTCGCAATGCCATCAAGGTAGGGTCTGCAGTAACCAGATACGAGGCTATCAATAACCCTCACACACTGTAGAGTCTTTATGTACAGTACAGATAGAAATTTTGGTGCTGAACCCAGCTGGAAACTTGCATGATATCTGACATTTCCCACTTTGGCCCACAGGGAGCAGGAACAGATGAGAAAGTGCTGGTGGAGATCCTTGCATCCAGAACACCTCAGCAAGTGAAGGACATTGTTGCTGCCTATAGACAGGGTAATGCTTATACAGACACACGATCTATGAAGTCAAACAACAGCAATGTGCACAATGTTTTTTTTCATACTGATAATTATTTAAATATACATTAATACACTTATAATGAAACACATTCAACATGTTGAGTCTCAAGGATACACACTGTGTGTTTTGGTGAATAATACATGGAAACAAATTTTTTACTTACAATTCATAGGCAATTTTTTAATTTGAATATAAAGAAGTAAAATCATATTCAGTGTAATGCTGGCTATAGTGTTTGTGAGGGTCTGTTTTCCATACAGAGTTCAGTATGGTGATGGCTCCAGGGTAGAAATTGTTTTATTGCAACTGTAGCATTTCCTGGAGGACAGCAATTTAAATGGGTAATGGTCGGGTTGAATCGAGTCCTTCAGGATATTGTGTATTTTTTGCAGGCAACGGGAGGTGAAGATGTTGCCCAGGGCAGGTAGCTGTTGGTTTATGATGTTCTCGGTGGCTTTTATGATTTTTCTGCAGGGACTTTTTAATATTGAGTCTCCTCAAACTTGAAAATGCCCTTTTCCAAAGTCAGACTAAGCAGTGGGTGATACATGCTTTAAAACTGATTAACTTGTTCATCAGAATCAGAAAATTGATTCCTTTATCACCAGTAGTATTCATTATCCAGAAGGCCAAACACTCAGCTGAAGTGTTTTCCTTTCTATCTTGTGATGTTCCTCATAGCTGATATTGACTCATTCTGTGGTAGGTTTAACAAGCATAAACCAGTTCATGCGACCAAAAACAATAAAAAAAATTGCAAACTGACTTCCAAACAAAGAACATTTATACAGATTGGCAGGTAAAACACTGATTCAGCAAATACATCCTACATAATTAGTGCTTCATAATCAATCAGAAAATGCTTCACATGCGTCAGTGTCCTAGAGCAAGTCTTGAACCTGCAGCTCTTTTGCTTATCTCCAGTGGCTTTGACAAAAAATGGAAATAAACAGTGGACATTTTTAAGAAAACATTTTCCTTTTTATCGATAATTCCTGTATGAGATTCTTTATATTATCCATTTGTATAAATGTGTGGGCCATACTCCAGATTTTTAAAAAAATATGTGCATCATATCCTGCATCTGTCACCTGGTGCCTTATCCTCTTAATTTTGCTGAACCTTACTATTAGCAGCTTGCATGGATGTAAATCCATAAACAGTCCATGTACAGTAGGCTACTTTTAATTTTCACATGAACAGAGTAGCCTGCACATCTACATACCTCATAATTGTTCCGTTTTCTTTATAATAAAAAATGTAGTTTTTTGATATTTTGCTTCCATAATTTCATAACAGCAAAAAACATGGTATTACTGTAATGAAAATGCAACTAAGGTCCATTGAAAAGTAAATGGTTGTGTTGAGAGGTTTTGATTTACACCCAGTTAGTAATGTTGATAGGCTAATGCTACAATACTACTAATACTATACTTAATAGGCTGTGTTACCTTCATGATAAGGCTCAAATCTGTTTTTCGACTCCATACTTATTCTTTTTTGGTCAAAAATTGCTCTGAAATGGCTCATTTGCTAGTTAAGTTTGCCGACACCTGTCCTAGAGTTATTACCTTTTGACTGCGATATGAATTAATTATGCAATTATTAAATTGACAAAACAGATTAACCCCATAGCTCCCAAATAATTTTCATTAATAGATTCATTATAATATAGCTTTTGAACAGTTTGTGATCAGCAGATAGAACTAATACACTGCCCGGCCAAAAAAAAAGTTGCCACCAAAAAAAAGTCACACACACTAATATTTCGTTGGACCGCCTTTAGCTTTGATTATGGCACGCATTCGCTGTGGCATTATTTCGATAAGCTTCTGCAATGTCACAAGATTTATTTCCATCCAGTGTTGCATTAATTTTTCATCAAGATCTTTCACTGATGACGGTAGACTACTCAGGAAAATGCACAGGCGTATGTTTAACTGAAAAAGACAAGTCAGGAAAGTTGGAACATGGAATTCTTAAAGAGTTAATCAAAGGTCAAAGCATCAGATGAATGTATTATGTGTTATGGATCTGTTTTTTTCCCTCAGAGTATGATGATGACTTGGAGGAGGATGTATCTGGTGACACATCAGGTCACTTCAAGAGGCTTCTAGTCATTCTTCTTCAGGTAAATATGATCCTTTTCTCTCCTCTCCTCTCCTCTCCTCTGATCTCCTCCCCTCCCCTCCCCTCCTCTCCTCTCCTAATTAAAAGTATTTTGTCTCTCCTCAGGCAAACAGACAGACGGGGATCCAGGAGGGAAACATTGACAGCGATGCGCAGGTAAACATCAGTGAACATTTCTGTTTCTCATCATCAGTGGTTCCTTTGTCTTTTGGCTCAGGGTGTGGCTGTCACATGTGTTTGGTCAGTTGTTCAGCTAATCTGTAATGATGGTTTGACGCCCTCTGCTGGAAGACATGAATAAAACTTCCCTTAAAATTCTTGGTTTAGTTAAGTTAGAAAGGTGCTGTCAACATTTTTATGGGTTCAGCTATTTTCCTTTCATTTCATTCTATTTTGACAAGCAAACAGCATCCCAGCAGCAGGAAAAAGCAGAACATATGAAAACAATAAATGCTCAAGGACACTGACATGTCAAAAGGGAGTGGGAAGAAGTAAACACTTATTTAATCCCACCCCATTTTTTATGTTTTACATCATAAAAAAACAATTATCTCCTGCTTCACAGGACAATAAATTGAACCACAACTAAAAGCAAAGCATAACATAACATTCTCCTTTTCCATACAAAACAATTTCCCATGATCATCATTATTTTCACTATCGATATACATTAGCTTCTTCTGCTT